>VYZW01003534.1:28387-50723 GCA_013401315.1 Balaeniceps rex | reverse complement strand
GGCCCCTTCTGCTGCATACAGACTAAGATGAGAGCTGCTGCAGGAAGAACAGACTAGCTTGTCAGTGCTATCTAAACATGAATTATTCTGTCCCGTCATTCCAATGCTTATCTGTTTGAACACTGTCTGCTCCCCACTCCTGTTCCCAGGCTACTTTTACATCCACATTAAATCCCATTCTCAGCCTCACTCAAATATAATTTCTCATTTGCACATAGTAGAAATAAGCTACTTTTATTTCTTCTGCCTTGGGACAGACAGTTCCATTTCAGAANGAGAGCCGCTCTAGCCTGCGACAGTCAACCAAGTACCTAGGGGAAGCTACAGACCTGCTTGTCATGAGCTGTACATTCAAAATCCCTCTGACAAGAGACACCTTTCTGTCCTTCTCTAGTCTTTTTCACCCGTTACCTGTCTACTTCATTTAGGTAGTAAAATCTTATACTGCTATGTATCTCAGTCCCCACACCAGTAAGCCCAGTGTCACACAGGGGCCTCTGAACATTCATATTTTACCAGTAGTAAATATATGAATGAGGTTCTTACATCAAGGAAGAAATACCTGAGTAGTCTCACTTTGTTGTTACTGAACTCCTTTAATGCCATGTAAGTACCTGGCATAATGCTCTCAAGCACTGAACTCTAACCATGTCCCTTTCTTTTCTCTAAATTCTTTTGTGGAAGACAAGAGTAGGTGTTGGCTACAAACCAGTTCCCAACAAAGCTTCCAAATTGTATCTGGGCTCTGGTGAAGCTGATCACTTGTCCTGCATGAAAAATATCATTTATATATGTAAATATTAGTATTTCACAAAAGGAGAGACTAAAACTGTCTCTTAAAATAAAGAACATGTACCAAGAAGTAGTTTTACATGTAAAAGACTCCTGAAGTAACTCCTTTGTACTGAACTTCCCTCTGTTTTATTTGAAGCTGTAAATCCATGTCAGCAAAGAAAGTGAGATCCTTTCAGTATTATATTTAAAAATTAGAACAGTGCTTGCTTATATATATCAACAGAAAATTAAGATTAAGTCTGTGCTGTGGGACAGGAGAGTGTTTTCCAGTTCCCAGGTTTGTGTCTGCATCCATGTTCCGTTGCACGTTTCCACACAAAGGAAATAAAGACCAAAGAGAGTCACAGAGCACTCGTTTGTACCCGCTCCTCGCCTCTACCTTCACAGATCACATGTTTCTTTCCTCACAGATTTTTGGTTCTGCTTTAAACATCAGCCTTTACAGTACTTTCATTGCTATGCTGTGTGTGCCCGTGCAATTAATTCAAGTCCCATTTACTCCCTATGAGTCACTGTCCATCTACTGGCTTACTTTTAAGTCACCGGAGTACTTTTTAGCCAACATCTTTTCCCTGTTTTTCAAACTGTCCTTTGTTCACATCTTTCTTCAGTTCTCGTTCTAGAAACAGGAAGGTGAAGAGAACACTGAGACTATTAAAAACACAAACAATGTGAGTTTATGAAAGAGACAAGAAGACAAAAAATTTAAAATTATTTCTTCTTGCTTGTTGGCTTACTTGTTTTTTTTTTTTTTAATTAATATTCTGCTCTCAACAAACCAAAGTATCCTAAAAATGCATGAAGGAAAAGCTGAGGCAGAGATTGTAAACGTAAAAAGGGCAGTTATGTGTGTAACTTACCAAAATCTACCAGTATCTAAATGCCCTTTGTGCTTTAGCAAATCTCTCTCTCAGATCCTTGTTTACCAAGTTTGAGCCTTCAACCTGTATTTGCGGTCATTATAAAAGCCCTGTGAGCTGGGACTTAAGCTAGGAAAGGCTGACATTCCCTCTAACTCTGGTGGTACTAGCAGGTGCTGCCATAATAAATACCTTGAAATGTGTAATAGCAGTCCATGTTGAAGTTTTGAGAAATCTTTTGTATTAACCCCCATCTGCTTTTCAAGCAGAGGTGGTAGGGGTCTATTAGGTTAAGATGCTTCCTGCTGGCTCCTGCTGTTGTCAGCCAGGCGATTGTATACAATATTTACGTTCAACTAACCACTTCTAATTATACCTTTCTTGAAGCCATTTTATTCAAATATTCTCTCTATATATTTGTCACTGCAGAATAGACTATGGTCCCCTCCTTCATTATCCTACATGTGATTTAATGATCTTAGACTTTTATGAACCTTACAGTTTAAGATAAGTGCTGACAGAAGCAGCTTGGGTACTTATATGTAATTTTTAACCTTCAGCAGTGCAATTAGCTTGTATCAGTGAGCATCACACTGGTCAATATGGAAATATAAATAACACTTTGCTTTAAGATTTCATGAGCACATATCTCAATATACATTCAGCTGGTACGATCGGCATGGTAAACCACTGACAGCTTTTAGCTGTATGATGCTTTTCTGAGGTTCAGCCATGTAATTTAGCCTGAAGTGGCCTGGGTTACAACAGTAGCTATGATATTATTAGAATAGCTGTCCTCACAGTCATATGGTTAACTGAGCAGATTAAGAAGTACTTGACCTGTCCTGACTGATTTTTTTAGTATTACATTCACAAAAACCTGTTTTTAAAACATGTTATTTCTTTTCCTCCCACAGCATCTGTGTGGTGTCAATTCCATCAAAACAGCAAGGGATAACTGGATAACCAGCAGGGAATGTCAAATAAGCAGGTACACATGCTGTAAAGAATGAGAAAATACTTAAAAAACTTGGAAATTTTCAGAATTTTATACACTGTAAGATATAATTTTTGTGATAGATAGGTGATTTTTCTAAGTTGATAGTAAATTTTTAGTAGACTCCCTGCTTTCCAAGTTTTCAGTTCCAGTGATGCATTTAATGGCAGAGATGATCTCAAATTCCTATGCTTGAAATGTCTCATGACATTTGTGTCTCAAATCTTCATGCATAAGACCCTTTATATGGGAAGAGTTTGCATACTTATTTCATTTGCCTTAAGCCAACAAATAAACCTGAAAAAAAGATAATCCATATTTCAGTAGTAAAATAATGAATTAATGGGCTGAATTATTCATGGTCATTCCACCCTTTGAAACAAAATGAATTTGAGGAGGACATAACTGTTCTCAAGAAGGCAATCGATAAAAGAATAGACCTGTCAAACAAATACTTCATGTTGAATTATTCACTGTGCTCTAACATTTAATTAACAGATGAACACAGTTGTCCTTGCTCATGTCCAGTTATAGGAAACCATTATGTGTTCCCTACCATGTCTCTTAGCTAAATACTGCAGGAAGATCTGTGTTGCGAGGAAGCTGGAACCATTGATGTTTATTAATTCATGACTGGTGCTCGAAACACTGACCACAGAAAGCCATGAATTTGAGAAGGAACTGCCCATGTATTATAGCTGGCCTTAACTGATTGTTTGGTTCTTGGCAGCGTGTTTCTGTTCTCTGTCTGCTGACTGATGGTGTTTTTTAAAAAGAGAAAATAGCATTTAGAAATGGAACAGCCCAGCTGTCTGATTGCTTTTTGGATAATCCTTTTGATACTTTGTCACTGAACAAAACAGTCAGGTGTATGGGCTATGAATAAAGACATTTCATTTGACACATTGCCATGTTTGGGATTTTTGGATCCCTGGAATTTGCTTTTCCTTTGTCAGTGAATCCTTACTCCTGTCAATTTGGGTTGTCATCTACCGTAAATGAATTCCATTTCAACCCAACAAATTTTTAACTGCAGATCTGATCTGAAAAGTCACAGTTTGAACTCGGGACCATTTGCTTCCGAATTGCTACAGAAATGACACACATTCATTCTAAATTGAGAAAAAAAAAATGTAAAAGCTTGAAAAATATTAAGCCTCAGGCTACTTGTCCTTTACGTATCTGGTAGCAAAAAGAAAAGACTTTAGGGGATGGTTCTTTCAGCTTTTGCTGCAGAATGACAGTTAAAAAGGAAATAAACTAGAAATAGACTAGAAATATCTCCAACCAGGCTTGTGATGTGTTTCAAAGAGGTACCATATTTAGGCCAGTTATGATGAAAGTTTACAGTTATCAGGTGACAGTTCAGCTCAGCAATAAATATGTCCTCTCTCTTTTATTCATCTATGCATAGTCTTTTTGTAAAAGTAGTTTTATTATTGATATTAAGATATTTGTGCACCTTTAAAACCACTGAACATTTCATTTGGCAAATAGTTATGATTCTACCTTGCTTGTATCCTGGGTAAGCAACTGAATGAGCCCTATAAGGGCCATATTGGACAGCACAGGGAGCATTTAATCAGTGATAGGAAGTAATGCACTGCAACATACTTTATCATGTGCGTTTCAAAGTATCTTGTTTGACATTGGCAGTAACACTGCAAATATATGCAAAATAGGAGTCAGTCTGTCCTCAGTGCTGTCTTGGGAAAACTTTACAATATTGTGGTCTCAGTCAGCTGTTAGTCAGCTGCAAAACACAGGCACTGAATCCATTGGTCCATGTGAGGAACAACCAATGTGGAAATTACAGTTCCTTAATCCTAATAAATTGTCACAGTCATGAAAACAAACTGAAACCTTTATCACAAACACTTAGAGAAGTCAAAGCCTTTCCCATTTCAGATTGCATTAGATTAAAACTAGAATATTTTAACACAAAATCTCTCCCTGTCAGGGCCCTGAGAGCACTTGTAGGGCTGATACGCCTCCGCTTGTCCTCAGCCCTGTCGTTTGCATTTTGTGGATTAACGTTGGACTCAAGGTTAAACCTTGCTTTTGCCAGAAGATCACTGGACACTCAGTAGAAGCTGCTGCTGCTGTCACCCTGCCCTGCTCGCCCTGGACCACTGCCATGGGACTGTGCCCCATTGGTGAGGGCTTGGCCCTGCCTGCACTGGGGCTGCTCCTGGTCTCCCTTCCCTTGGGGAGCCACCTGCTCTTGACACTCCCTGACAATCCTTTCTTAGCTATGCTTGTTTCCCTGCTCACTAAGGAAATCTCTTATAATTATTTAATCACTTTTAAGCCTCTTTCACTTTTTATTTTTTTAAAAAGCAAATACATGGTTATTACATATTAAAAAATGCTATATGTTATAAATGCACTGTTGATATTTGTGAACAAATGCAAGTTCTGCTTTTGAATGGATGGCTGTCTTTCTGTTTTCATGTGAGCTGCATAAACTCTTTCCAGAATGAATTTGGCCATTAGTTCCCAAATGCTGTTTATATATTTTGGAAGATAGATGATGAAACAGCAGATATGTTTGTTTTCATTAATAGTCATAAATTTTAAATCCAGAAGAGACTGGTATGTCATGCACTTGAGCTCCCAGTAGCACCGCTAAAATTTGGGGTACTGCCTGGGTTCTACCTTCAGATCTTATGACTGAGATCTTAAGATGGACACTCCAATTTATGAGTATGATTAAATTGGTACAGTCTCCTTCCCTTTGGTTATATTGGTTACATGGTGGGCAGAAAAACTTAACTGCAAATCCATGTGTATGTGTATTTTCACTGCTTTTCACCCATACTGATTTGTCACTGGCAGTTTGACCTGCTAATCCTCTACAGTGAACTAGCAATGCAAAGATGTCACATTTCTTTCAAAGTTGTTGTCCCCAGGCAAGTCCATCTCTGATGAAGCTGGACATGGCACAATGAAGTGCCAGTTCTAGGTGATTGAGACCACTTCATGAGCTCTTTGATATAGCAGCCCAGAAAGTAATAAACACTCTTGCAGGACTATGATGCTTAATGGGCTTTTCAGGAAACTGGAAGCAAGGGCTTCACCAAATCTCAACATGCAAAGGTGAGTATAAAAAAAAATATATATATATATAAAATATATAAAGACAGAAATTCTTGTCCTGTGGCCTGTGCCAGATATTCTCCTCCAGCTGCCTCCAACACAACTCTGTAAGGTGTCTAAGAGCCTGGTACCTAAGTTTTGCTGCTGGTCCTTTCTGGGAAGCAGACTTTAAGTGCAATACGTGACAGAAGCTATGAAGGAGCTTAGGAAGGCTTGTGGAAGAGAGGTGGGTTGATTTAAGTTGGCCTGGGATTTTGTAGAGGATAATGGCTGAACTGTAGAGGAAGCAGGAGGGTACAGAAGTGTGACAACAGTCTGCTTCATGCTGCACAGGGGTTGGTTTGTATCCTCACTAACTCTGTCTTTTGGGTGTTTCTGCAGACTGGCAAAGTAGAAGTGGTGACTATTTGAACCTGAGCTGGAGGCTCGTCAGACCCATATTTGTGAAGGGTGAGGCAGAACAGGCTGGGCTGACAAAAGCTGGTTACAGCCAAGACGGATGGCCAGGTACACCTGGCCAGAAATGTTCTGTCATTGTTTGCTGTCATCTCAGGCCCAAGCAGACTTTGATCCTGCCCCTTGGTGTTCACCTGGCAGTGACAGAGCTGGGACCGAACACCCCATTCCTAAAAGTGGGAGATGGATTAGGCAGCTACACTGACCTGTCCGGGCTGATCTCTACCCGACTGTGAGTGTGCGTATGGGGGCACACTTCATTAGTGAGGGGTTCCTCTTTGCTGTGATTGGCATCTCTTCTGTGATGTATACGGGCATTATCAAGGCAGCAGGGCAGTCCAGGAAATGGGGTTACATGTGGCTGGAGATTTCTGAACATCAGCTTAGATAGCTACTGCTGCTGAGCTGTAACATGGTCGTGATGATGGTGGTGTGGTGTATGCTTTATGTACAGCTCAAGCACTGGCAAATTCCCCAGGAGAGGGATTGTATTTTAAATTTTTCCACGGGCTCTTTAGGGAAGGGATCAGTGTTCCTTCAAGTTAATCAACATGGATAGCTGAGGAATTTAATGCTCATGATGTACCAAAGTGTCCTCTTACAGATCAGCTCAGACCCAGCTGTTATACCAAACTTATAGTCTTCATAAAGGAAAACATCTAACAGGGTTAATGAGACTTTCCCCTATTTAAAGAATAAGAGGTTGGGTTAAATGTGCAACCACCAGTAAAACAAAACAAACCCCAGACTTTCAGGCTAGGCTTATTGCATTACACTAAAAGGTATTATGACTTGGGTCTAGGCACTGGAAGAAAATATTCTGCACAGAGACATTGCTAGGAAAAAACCCTTTGGATTCTGAGTTTAGCCAGCTTCTACTCTCTCAAGTAACTTCTGGGGACAGTGTTGGGGATTAGCAGAGACCATGGATCATTCCTGGTAGGAAGCTACAGAACGCAAGGGGCCAGACTATGCCATTGACCTCAGGGCCAGGGAGTGGGCCCTGGCACTGTCTGGTTTAATGGTATAGATATAGCCTCGGGATAACAATTTATAAGTCAAGATGCTTAAGGAAACTCAAGTATGTTTAGAAAATAAACATTATCTCATGGACAGGTTTGAATAGACTGTTGTGAACTTTCTCAGTCTTTCAGGTTTGGAAAGATGAAAATACAGTATAAATAGGTTTTTTGTGGTATTTTGTCATTTTGTCTCCCAGAATTTATGCAGAGAAATACATCTGAATAGCTTGCTGGGAATGTCTGGCCTTAAATAGAATGGGTAGTAAGAATTTGCAAACTGTAGTAAGTCAGTCTTGCTCTGATTCTCAGCTG
The DNA here is from genome assembly GCA_013401315.1 of Balaeniceps rex. Lineage (NCBI taxonomy): Eukaryota > Metazoa > Chordata > Aves > Pelecaniformes > Balaenicipitidae > Balaeniceps > Balaeniceps rex. Next base: position 43,182 of record VYZW01003534.1, on the reverse strand, counting down.
AAAGGACTCGGTCACTCGTCAGTTTCTAACAGGTCTATTCTGCCTCACCTTCATCACACTCATAATGTTTATAACACCATACTATTTCCAATTACTTTAAAAATAGACACCCAAATTCTAATAGAAATTTAGTGGGCTTTGGTTTTTATTTTTATTCAAACTCTAGCAATCAGGTTTTAGCATGGGTGCAATGGCCATGGCAGTTCTCACTGCATTGGGATAGCGCCTGTTAATAATTGATGTGCATTGTATAGTAACATCAATAATATTTTGTTTAACTATAGGAAGTATTTTTGCCTTCACAGTTTAGACTTTGAGCCACTGTCAGATCTGCTTCCAGTTACCAGATTGTCTGTTTCTCCCGGCAAAGACTGTTTGGTTGGAAAAGTAAACAAATACTACATACGGCTTTTGAAAAAAATTATGTCAAACGGCACAAATTAGTTTAGCCTACTGTCCTGGTGCAAGTGCCTGGATGTTAAACTACAGTGCTAAGGATACTTTTTTTTGGTGAAATGTCTGGAATTTACCTAATTTTAAAATCATAGAGCTAAGCTTTTTCCCTTATAAAGTAGAATTAACAAATGTAAGCTTGTGGAATGCTTTTCCTTCCTCTCATTGAACATCAAATATCAGGGACCATTCTGTTTAATAATTGGAGATAGAACAAAATGACCAAAGCACAACACCAAAGCTGCCCAAATAATGTAATAATATGCCCTGTGGTTGCTTTAATTCAGAAGCATTATCAGGGGAGACTGATGTTATCATGCAATGCTTCATCTTCAACAGAGTAGGCTGCTCAGACGAGGATGGTGCACTGCATGTCGGCACCAGTCATATCTGCAGATTGTACTGAGGTATTACAAAGGAGGGCAGCTATAATGTATTCGTTATTGAATTCCTGAGCAGATTTCAGTGCATCAATCTGTGATATATCTCTTTAAGGCAGCCACATTGTTAACTGAATACCTGAAAACAAGATTCCTTGTCAGCCAGCTCTGATGCTTGCAGTGATGGTTCCTGCTGCTCTGGCCCCTTCTCTTGCAGGATATGTGGAGGGGATCTTAGTGAGTCAGTAGGGCTCCTCTCAGGAAGCCCGCTAGAAGAGTGTGGTCCCAGGAGCTGTGGTCTCTTTTGTATCTGAAAGTGGTTCTAGGGTGGTAGAAAGCTTGTGTAGTGGCATGTGGTAATCTAACACTACAGCGCTGTGAAAATGGTTTGCTTCAAATTAGCCTTTGAACACATTTCACAACTGAATTTTGTAACTATGTATAGATGATAAAAGTAACTGCAGCTTGCTGTGCTTTAAGCGATTAGTTGCTGTACTGGTTTTGGCTGGGATAGAGTTAATTTTCTTCATAGTAGCTAGTATGGGGCTATGTTTTGGATTTGTGCTGGAAACATTATCCCAGTAATACAGGGATGTTTTCATTATTGCTGAGCAGTGCTTACACAGAGTCAAGGCCTTTTCTGCTCCTCACACCACTCCACCAGTGAGTAGGTTGGGGATGCACAAGAAGCTGGGAGGGGACACAGCTTGGGACAACTGACCAAAGGGATATTGCCTAACAGATGACGTCATGCTCGGCAATATTAAGCTGGGGAAAGAAGATGAAGGAAGTGGGGGACGTTCAGAGTGATGGCATTTTTCTTCCCAAGTAACCGTTGCATGTGATGGAGCCCTGCTTTCCTGGAGATGGCTGAACACCTGCCTGCCCATGGGAAGTAGTGAGTGAATTCCTTCTTTTGCTTTGCTTGCGTGCGCGGCTTTTGCTTTACCTATTAAACTGTCTTTACCTCAACCCATGAGTTCTCTCAGGTTTACTCTTCCGATTCTCTCCCCCATCCCACCGCGGGGAGAGAGTGAGCAGCTGTGTGGTGTTTAGCTGCTGTCTGGGCTTAAACCATGACAGTTGCTTTTCAAATTCTTTGAATGATGTGTATTTTCTAAAAAGTTTACTATGTGCTCAGCTTGGCTTTATAGCAGCCAAACTTGCTGCATATCTGATATAAGTGCACAAAAGCAAGGAAATGGAAAGCTTTCACCACTGGACAGTTCTAGTCCTCTGCTGGCTGTGACCCACTTTAATTTAGCACTTGCTCACAGGCCAGCAAACGTGCAGAAAGGGATGGTATTTCAGATTTGGGAAGATAACAAGGTCCGCCCTTCTTGTCTGAATAGCAAAAACATGTAACGCAAGTAACACCAAAACTCACCATGTAGGCCACCTACCCTTATTTCTCTGAACAGAGTAAGAAATGCTGGGTGTAAAATGGGTCATACTATAATTGATATTGTCCATCATCCACTTAAGGGACTTCATTCTTCATGCTGTATTTCTGGGTGCCTCCTCCAGCACATTGTAAAACATTACTCACTGCAGATTCAGCAGGTGAAGCCTATTGTGTGTAACACTTACAGTATGAAGGAGAGTGAAGAGGTGCTCTGAGCAGCTGAAGCTCAGAGGCATGGGTAGGTAGGGATGAGTTGCACCTCTGCTTGCCCCAGAGAGAGTCTAGGTACCATGTATCTTGAAAGTAGTCCATCTCCACTTACTTTTATAAACCTTTTGCTGTTTATTTTATGGAAAAGTTGCTTACTTAAAATCTATTAGTTATGGCTATTACTACTGAATTCACAGAAAACATACCTATGTTGTGGGGTGAATCAAAAGTGTCAGTATATCAAACGTCTTACTAAATAGATATATTTTAAGATGTTGAAGAACAAGAAATAAAATTTTCTTGTGACCAATTAAACCCTGGAACAGTGACAGGGAATGAGGCTGTCACCTCCACTAAAGTCTGTTTTCTACTGCCTTGGATGATGTGAGAGCTATGCATATTTTTAACAAATACCATATGCACCTCACTTTCCCTAATTGTTACTGTCTTGCCTGACTGCAAAGGGAAACCCACATGAAAGAAAATAACGACAGTCTGAGGAAAATGTCCAAGGTCCTTGTGGGAACTAATAGGAAAGCTCTGAATTGGAAATCGCCTCTGTCAGATATGAAATTGGTGACAAGTTTACCCTTTCCAGGCCCAAGCAGGACACTAAAACTTTTCAGATGCTGATTCAAGGGAAGAAGGGCGGTTAAGTGGGCTGTCAGCAGCTGCACGGGGAGGGGGTTGGGGGAGATGATGACTGACTCTGAGGGGCACATAAGCAAGCTGAAACAAAACAAACAGTCTCACCTACCCCCACCTAACCTAGAGATGGAAGTAGCAGGATAAAGCTGAATTTACTGAGGCTCTGATGGAAAGATGAAACCTGAGGTAAGGGTCTTTTGTTTGTGTAAGCTCTTTTCTCTGTGTTTGAGTCAATAATGTTTTGCTTTGCAGAAGCTGGCTTGGGGTCACTTCAATTCATCTGCTGTCATAGGCTCTTGGAAGAAAAGGCATATTGATGACAAACACAGTCGGGTCTGTCAGTTGAACATGAGCAGTAAATGAGACATTGCCGCCGGGATTTCCAGTCTGAGAGTGGTGGGACCATATGGCTCTATCCACAGAAAGTTGAAGGTAACAAACCTCTTCTCAGGAAAGTGTGCTTGAGAGGTACGAAAAGGCACTTCAGTATAGCTTATCTGTAGTAGCAACTAATCTTACAATTCTTCCAGTTTAAGAAAGCAGAATATTCTCTACTGGAAATCCCTTTCTCTAATTTAAGCAATCTAGAAAAGAACAAACATTTACTTAAAAATGTGTAAAATGGTGGCATCTTTGGCTTCCTGCCAACAGCTGATGTGCACAACAAATGATACAAAAGTAGCACATCTCAGTTCAGTGCTTAAAAAGGAATATTTAGTAGATATGTTACTGTATGGGGTTAAGTTTTGTTCTGAGTAGCTGGATTTCTGCTCACATGGTTTAAAAACATTAGAAGAAATGTAATTTGCAATGGCCTTAAAAGATGAAATTTTTATATTTATTTAAGGATATTATCTTCCTTGCAATTTTCTTTGAAGCATGACCTGTAAACACCTAGTAGCCAGTATCAATTACATGTTCCCAATTAATGGAATGCTCCTGAAATCAGACACCAACCCTGCAGGCAGGGGTGGGTGTGTGGCCCAGGAAGGTTTCAAATCACCTTTTTTAACAGATCAACATAGATGCCATCATTTGAAATGACAAGTAGGGGAATCTTTTTTTGTGTCAATAAACAGGAAGAACAAGAAGGTATGTTGAGTCCTCATTAACAGGTATGAGGCATTAGAAAATCTAGCAGCAAAATTGTTTCAGGTTATTATTAGTTGTCTGCTGCAAGGCCACAGACCAGAGATTATGGGAAAGAAAAGGCAAACTACTTCACCCCAGTCTTACTTTCGTATTTGTAGTTCAAAGGGACCTCTATTTTTGACTGTTACAGAATGAAAATTTGATCTTATTTTGTTAACTTTGAGTTATAGAGTTTGTTTCACTGATCTAGAAATGGACTGTTTTCTCTTTCTTGATAAAGTAAGTAAGTAATTTACTGTAAGTAAATGTTTAAACTGCAACCTGCAGGGATAGAAATTAATATTTAATGTTGTTGCAGATTCATCAGTGTATCTCTTATTCCAGGACTGATATGCCAGATAGCAGATTTTTCTTTCTTTTGAAGGGAGTAAGTGAGGTGTAAAAAACCCTTGAAATAAGTTTTAGAGTTCATGATTAATGTTTAATCTGAAAAAAATATTTAACAGCTTCAGAAGGGAAATGATCTATGGTCTGCCTAGAATTAATGTCCAACCACCTTAACAGAAAGGAAGGGCCACAGACCTTGAAATACAAGTATACCATAGAATAGCAAAGGAAGCAAGTAGTTCTCGGAGTAACAAACCTGTAAAACTAATTTCTGCAGATCTGTTTTGTGTTCTTTCTTTTGGCTTTAGCTGCCAAATGGTGGGAGCTGTTAACAGAGGGTTTTCTTGGTGTTGAAGCTTGTTTAAGAGTTTTCTCCTATGTGTGTCAGGTCTCTACTATGGCATGACTTGATAATGCAACACATCCTTCAGACCCACTTAATATATTGGAATATGTATCTTTCTCCACTCCTCTATCAAGTTTGGCTGAATCATCAGCTACTAAATCCAAAAGTCACTGGAGATGGAATTCAAGACAAAAGAACCTGCACGTGCATGCAGGTACTTCTAGGGTGATCCCTCGGCCTTTACTAAATTAAAAGAGCTATAAAGGTGTCTTGTATTATGCACCTGTCTGTGTATGGGAATAGGACTTGAAGACCCTCTTCCAGACATCTCACTGGTGTTCAGTGTTTCCTCAGACAAAAGAACACCTGGAGGTTTCTCTGGAAACCATCTGTGGCACCTGCGGCAGGTCCAAGTTCTAACCTGGTGCCAGAGCCCAGACAAAGCCAGCTGTTTGAACATCATTTCCTGAACACTGGAGAAGTACTGCCCATCATCAGTCTCTGACTTCCTGAGACTCATAGCTTTCTGTCAGGGAGCATTTTCTTAAATATAAGTGTAATTTTAGAGCAAGGGTCTTGAACCTTCATACTCTGAAAGTTTGGAAAATTTGCAACTAAATGCAAAATCTGCCATTAGATTTTTTTTTTAAGCATATAAAAATGTATGTTAGATAAGAAGCATATTAGGAAAGCTAGGCCTCAACTTACTGCAAAAACTTTGGCCCATGTTCATCTCAAAGGAAGGTGTAAGACCTGATGAACATCTAGTACATCTGTCTGTCTGTAGCTACCAAGCAACAAACACTCCTGCAGCATGAAAATTGCTGGTTTAGTCCTGATTTGAGAAGCTGAAAAATTATTGAGACCCATGTGTCTGGAACTTGTCTGAGTCAAAATAACTGGGTCTGCTTTCAGAAGTAAATGTATCTATTATCCCCTCAAATAGATGTAGCCTTCCTTTTGGACTCTCAAGCTAAAATCCTTCAAGTTTTTGATCACTTAACCTTGCTTTAAATAGGAGTTAGGCATCTAATACCTTTGAACTTAAAGTTTGCAGTCCTGCGTCACAATGTGTTTCTACCCTCTTCCTGTATCACTAATCTACACATTTGCTACAATACAGGACACTGCTCATTTAATTTTTCCTCATACAGAGATAATTTAGTCAGTCCAAGATTTTGTCTGAACTTGCCTTTTTCTGCTGCTGGACTAGACAAAATCAATATAGTTGCTTTTTTTTTCTGTTTTTGCAGTTAACCTGAATTTGGACAATTTCAAAAAATTCAAAGGCAAATAAATAGTTGGAGAAGTACAGTTTCTCTTCTCCCCTGCCCTTTTTTTTTCATTGTCCTGGTTTCAGCTGAGTTAGAGTTACTTTTCTTCCTAGTAGCTAGCATAGTGCTGTGTTTTGGATTTAGCATGAGAAGAATGCTGATAACACACTGATGGTTTAGTTGTTGCTAAGTAATGCTTAGACTAGTCAAGGACTTTCTTTTTCAGCTTCCCATGCTCTGCCAGGTGCACAAGAAGTTGGGAGGGGGCATGGCCCAAGATAGTTGATCCAAATCGACCAAAGGGCTATTCCATACCATATGACGTCATGCTCAGTATATAAACCGAGGGGAGTTAGCCGGGGGGCAGCGATCGCTGCTCGGGGACTGGCTGGGTGTCGGTCAGCGGGTGGTGAGCGGTTGCATCACTTGTTTTCTTTTCCCTGGGTTTTGTTTGTCTCTCTCGTTCTCCTTTTCATTACAATTATTATTATTATTATTATCATTATTATTATTACTATTATTATTATTTTATTTCAATTATTAAACTGTTCTTATCTCAACCTGTGGGTTTTCTTACTCTTGCCCTTCCGATTCTCTCCCCCATCCCACCGGGGAGGGGGAGGGTGAGCGAGCGGCTGCGTGGTGCTTAGTTGCCGAGTGGGGCTAAACCACGACATTCATCATCTGACTCTACTGATGATGTACTATGTTATTCTTGCCCTTTTCCATTCTAAAACAACTTTAAAATAGCAAAGAAAGGATCTTCTTTGCACACCTCACACTCAACTCTTCCTTGTTGTGGTACATCTCAGTCATGGAGTGACACTACAATGAAATAAAATGTTGAAAGAGGACATTTTCTGTCCAGCATTCCTCTGAGATTGTTTTCTTTTTTTTGTCCCTTAACTGCAGTGCTAGAAGGTATCAACTGGAAAGTCATCTGCCTGCTCTTCCACATTTTGCCTATGTCATGAGTTGAAATAATGAATCCAAGACCCTTTCTCACTCAATGTTTCATCATAGTCTTTCCCAAGGGACAAATTGGTATCCTGTAGTCAACTCATGTGCTTTCTAGGCTGCCCAGAAAGGTCAGCAAAGATATCTCTGAATGTCTTCTTCCAAATTTGGAGGCTTATCACAAAGATTTGAGAACTGGCTGTTAATTTGCTAGTTTTTGGTTGTATAATCTTATTTTGAAACTCTGGAGATACTGTTCTGCAGCACGATGAGGAGCAGGGTTCTTTCTGGGTCCCATTAAGAAAGGCACAACAGCAAGTAGAATAAGATAGAAAGTAAGAAGAAAAATATAGATAGCAAGCCAATCTCATGTTCCTCAAGATGGTGGGAACCCCACTTTTATACAACATCAGGCAGACACCAGTTGGGCAGCCGTGGTTTGCTATGCAGGATTCCCACCCGTGGAAAGGTTCAACCTCCCTCTGTACGGTGGCTCCTTACATCTGCAGTAGCAAAGCTCTGCAAGTTCTCTTGACAGGTAGGGATATTATATCTTTCTTAATGCCCACTAGAGCATATCTAGCTACATGTACCTAGGAACTGTATCCAGGAACAGTGCGTACCCAGGGTATTCCAGCACGTTCCCTTACAATGTTATATGCATGGGGTTATACTGCAGTCCCTCATGCTAGCACACAGGTTTCTCAAGCCTTACGTTGAAGGCCCAGTATAGTAGATGGCTTGGTCAAGATCTCTAACTCCCTGAATACACTGTCTTCTGCAAGACTCCTAATACAGGTACTTATTTGTATCCTGAAGAGTCGGTTTCCTCAAGTTAATCAAAACTGATTTAGAGAAAATCCTCTAACTATTCTAAGTGCATTTTAAAAAATGTCATCAACTGCTTTTCTGTTAATGTATTCCTATAAAGATCACTAACTCTGTCATTGCAATATAGTAATAAAAATGGAAAAATTATGTTATTTGAGAATCAGAGGCCTTCCTAAATTTATAAAAATAATTGTATAAAGCTTTTTAGTCATTGTATAGGTTGATGATAAAAACTAAGTTCCTTAAAAATATCTAGTACAAATTCTGTGTTTTGGAGGGAATATTATTCTCCATTTTATTTGCCAGTAGAACAGCACCCTGTCAAATAATTGCTGCCAAGGAAAATTCTGATTCCTCCTTACCAAATAAAGAAATGACTGATTTTAAAAAAAACCCAAACCCACAGGATCTTTTTTAAATTATCACATCTGTTTGTGGTGTGTTTGTGTGTGAGGGGGGTGGGAATGAAGAGACGTACGGGGTAAGTAAAATATGAACTGTTTTCTGTGGAGTTACTTCCACTGATGAGATCAGAAAAGGTGAATGTTGAGTTTTCTACCTTTTTTTCCCCTGTTTCAATTGTATTTTCAATTGGATACCTTTGGCAATTTCACTGGTTTGTCTATTTATGGCACCACAAGGTAGAGAAGGGGTGATCCACTAGATCAATTCAGTGCTTGAAGGAATGTAGTTTTCTCGTAGTTGCCGGGTGGTTAATTAAAAAAATACGTCTTTCCTTAGGCTGGTAAAGGATATGTTTCTTGACAGGGGCTTGTGGGAGAGGTGGACTTCAAAGTAACAGCTTGTTCAGAGCAGGAAAATCTTCCTGTGAGGACAAATATTGTCAGAGTGTAGGGCTTGTGGCTTAAACTCAGCTGAACGGACATGTCACTTTTGCAATGATCCAAAAGTGAGAGGGGCCAAACCTCTTCCTCCTTCAGGGGTAGGGGAAGAGAAGGTATTTTTTTCTGAATTCTGAAAACATTCTTTTTTCAATAAATGAGTTGAACATTTAAAATATTCTGAGCAGTATTCTTTCCTCCTTCTTTTCCATTCCCATATGCCTGTTTCCTGGTTTCAGCTGGGTTAGAGTTACTTTTCTTCCTAGTAGCTGGCATAGTGCTGTGTTTTGGATTTAGTATGAGAAGAATGCTGATAACACACTGATGGTTTAGTTGTTGCTAGGTAGTGCTTAGGCTAGTCAAGGACTTTCTTTTTCAGCTTCCCATGCTCTGCCAGGTGCACAAGAAGTTGGGAGGGAGCACAGCCCAAGATAGTTGATCCAAATTGACCAAAGGGCTATTCCATACCATATGACGTCATGCTCAGTATATAAACCGAGGGGAGTTAGCCGGGAGGCAGCGATCGCTGCTCGGGGACTGGCTGGGCGTCGGTCGGCGGGTGGTGAGCGGTTGCATCACTTGTTTTCTTTTCCCTGGGTTTTGTTTGTCTCTCTCGTTCTCCTTTTCATTACAATTATTATTATTATTATTATCATTATTATCATTATTATTACTATTACTATTATTATTTTATTTAAATTATTAAACTGTTCTTATCTCAACCCGTGGGTTTTCTTACTCTTGCCCTTCTGATTCTCTCCCCCATCCCACCGGGGAGGGGGAGGGTGAGCGAGCAGCTGCGTGGTGCTTAGTTGCCGACTGGGGCTAAACCACGACAGCCTGCTACATATATCTGCCCAGCTGTGCTAGTAAATATGACAAGGTATTCTAACAGTCAACAGCGAATTACTTACCTGCAGTTTTATCAAAGAGCATAGCTGCAGAAAGTAATCACAGCTTCACATTTTGATGCATAGTGTCATATTTCCTTATAGGTTTTGATACATCATTGACTTAGTTTCATATCTCATTTCTGTGGTTTATAAACTAATTGACTATTTCTTGGGGAAGAGATCATCTTTTAAAAATTTTCTTCTGACATTATAAGCTCTAGTGTGATGCTATCTGTGCATCTTCATGCAGTTATGATGATTGAGCTGTACTCTACTAATTTACAAGACCGCTGGTTGGACACAGGGTGTTTTGGAGACACGCCCTCTGCTTGGACACTCTCCTTCTGTCACAAAAACTGCCCCATGAAATAATGTGTCACATTTGCTTTTTGATACACCAGGGAAAACCTGAACTTTTTTTTAAATCACTGGCATAAAAGGGTTCCACTGATTTAAGAGAGTTCAGAATAAATTCTTAAAGACACAATTATTGAATGGAATGTAACAAAATCAGAAGTCCACTTTTCTGTAAAAAAAGAAGTTAGCCAGTATTTAAAACAAAATTTAGAACAAGTGTCTGGATAATATTTTCTTTTTTCCCCATAAGATAGTGTGGGTTTTTATATTATTACAAAATAGCCACTACGAAAGAGCGTGACAGTTACAGGTAGAGGTAGAGCTTCTGATTTTTTGGTCTCTCAAGGTCTACAACTTCTGCAAAATTTGAAGGAATTTCAGTTTCTACTGTAATATAGGATAATCAACACTCTATAAACATAAAAATCATAAACCAAAATACATATTTAACATTTGCCCCTCATTCCTATGTTGATTAGATTTCTAAAGGCAGAAGGAATAATTAATCTGACCTAGTGTGTAACAAGGCCATTTAGTGTCACCTGGTAATGAGTACACGATTTTCAATAACCTGTCTTCTAGAAAAAGCCACTACACTAGATGTAAAGACTTTGAAGAGATACTTATTTTACCACTGATCAAAAATGATTGTCTTTGGGTATTCCTGACTGGCAAAGCTTTGGAAAGGTAGAGAAAAATGGGTAATTTCCGTTCAGAATATGAAGTACCTCTGTTTCTTTGTCTTCCTCTGTTGATTTCATGTACATTGCAGCAGGTATCAGCAAAAAAATTACCCAATGAAAATAAAAAAATACTTAAACAAACTTGATAAAAGACCTGTGTTAATTTTAGACTGAAATCGGTTTTCTAAACTTCAGCTTGGAATACATATATAAGAATGACTTATTAACTTTGGTTATCACTGAAGACAGCAATTTAGAACAGAAACGCTGACCTAATCTTTGCTGGAAAAAATATGAATGCTTGTGCAGCGACCTGCTTGCAAAGACTTTTCAGAGTGAGCAGAGGAATTTTGGGGTGTTAAGGTAAAGGAAATGAATGCTCTAATTTTATTAAAAATGATCAACATCACTTTTTGCTGTTGCATTTTTCAGGGAATTTCACCAATAAATGTTTCCAGCAACAAATGCACACATTCTCATGGTCTTTTGGGATGATCCAAAGTGTTAAAAGATATCCAAAAATCCATATCCACATTTTTCATAAATATCTACTGTTGAGAACCTTGGCAGGGAAAAATCAAAACTTTTCCAATTCATTGTATGGACACACTGAGGCATTCATCAAAGCTTTAGTTCCCTCTGACTGCCATCCTCCATTTTCACACCAATTAGAATGTGACACCCAGGGTTCACAGGGTATTAAAATAAATGAAGTTTAAGCATTGTACATAAAGCCAGACTTACTTGGTTTGTTTTTTTTTTTTCTTTCCTGCATTTTAAAAAATGTGTTTGCTCATGTGCATCCTATCAACAACAAAATCATATGGTCTTCCACAGTTTTCCACCTGTGATTCATTATCTGTTAATGCTATGACATGGGACTGCAAAGTAATGTGAATTTTGTTGTAATAGGCACACATACATGTACAACCATTAATTGTTTTGGACCCTTCATAAAGGTATTTGAGTCATCACCAGAGGACATTTTCAGTGATGCTGGCTGTCTAACTTTTATTGTCTGAGTTCCAGTCGTGCATTTGAAAACTGACATTATAAGTAATGCTATTACACAATTTTAAATAAATGAAATATAGATGCCATCACCTTTAGCTCATCTTCCAGTCTTGTAGTTTGAGTCTCTCTGTCTTTTACTATGTTAATCTTTAAGTAATTTTGTCAGTACATGCACAATTCATGGATATAAGATTGGTAAAAGTACAAAGTGAAATCTTCCTTCTTGTCTGAAAGATCTCAAAGCCTTTGTGTGAAACACTATTTATACATTTACACAAACATTTCACTCTTGAAATTAACTGGATTTCAACAGATAGCTGTGCAGAGGGATCTTCAGCTTCACTTGTCTTTCTGCATAACAATGCTGAAAGTAATGATTTAAATGCTATCCTGATGAATTTAGGTTTGTCTAGTTTTCTTAGGATCCTCTTTCACCAGTCTTGGCACATGCTTTAGAGAATGCATGTTACCTCTTTCATTTAGGAGGCAAAAGAGCCTTTTAGAAGCCTGTGAGCATGTATTAATTTTTCCAGTTTTGGCATGACAATGCTCAGCTATGATTTTTTGCTCTTTGCTGCGGTCAGCATAGAGCTAGATCTGGCAGAGAGAAAATCAAGGACATTCTTCAAATCTAGGAGAATCTTCTTTCAGGAAGGATAAATCCATTCAGAAATTCACAGAGGAAAACTGGCTCACAATCTAGATTTTAATTTCTGCATGCCGAAATGTCTTCAAGCAATACTTCCTGCAGGGCTCTGTGTGGACAGAAGCTCCACATACAGAGTATAACACAATCGAGCTTTGGGGTTTCCCTTGAAGGAAGGAAAAAATAAATGTATCGGCTCTTAATTTTCCTTGTAGAAAATAGATCTTGTCATAAAGTGTAGTGAAATAAAAAATAATCTCTAAGACACTGAACATGCATAATTCTTATAAACTTCTAATTCCTTTGCTTGTAGATAGGAATATAACCTTTTATCTTCACAGTATTTTCTGTTCTAATTCCTGGACTTTTTAAAGAGCTCTGTTTTGACTACTTTATACTTTCCTGTTACTTATATTACTGCAGAAGAACTATATATATCCTAGCTTAAGTAATCTGAAGTATTGATGTTACTGTCTGGCAGGAGTCATTGATCCTATTGTACTGATAAATGATTGTTGAGCTGTGTAATCCAAGGCTGCCAGTGTATCTGCAGTGCCAATGCCTCCTTTGAAATTATACTAGAACATGGGGAAGATGTGTTAGCCTTCTTCCCTGGAGCTATCAGTCTATGCGTGATCTCATGGACTTGAAAAATAACAATTTTCCTTTGGTACTGACTTTCCCATGAAATAGAATAATTAAAATGCAGTTGATAGGTGGTTGAATAAAGATGCAGGTCAAATGACAATGTGTTGAGTGTCACTGTAACTTTCTGAGACTGTCAGTGTAAGGAAGCAGTAGTATTTCCCAGGCTGCACTATGAAGGCTACTGAGCTCATTCCACAGATGATACAGAAAGAGTTACTGATTTTCTATTTGGTTTATATCTACTTTAGTAGGATTTTACTAATTTGTAATTCCTAAATCTTGTCTGCAGAAAGCAGGCACTGCATGGTTATACAGCTGGTCTACTATCTGCATATAGCATACACATTTTTCCTCAGGTACTGAGAAGTGGTAGTTATCACTAGATCTGTTTGTGGCAATTCAAATGTAGAAAAAAGAACCCAAATGTCATTAATGAAGTCATACTCTTCAATGGAAAAATATCTCCCTGTTTTCCCTTTCATGAATTCAGTTTTTGTCTCCTTTGCTGCACCGCGTCTGTTTGTGCAATATTCAGTATCCATAATGAGTTGTTAATGAGCTGTCGATTATGAATGCAATTTATAGACAAGAGAGATTGAGGACTTGAGTTACTCTTTCAACAAATAGTGTGGTATTTGTGTTCTCCTTCATGTACAAATACATACTGTTTCTGTTACAGTATCTCTTATACTAAAATCTTAATCTGAGTCTCTCTGAATGTAGTTACACATTCAGTGAGTTTCCTTTAGTTTCCTTATATATTGACTATATCCTGAATATTGCAATGAACAAAGACTACAGTATAATAAAAACTCTTTGTTATACCAAGAGCAGACTCAAAGAATTATGCTCATCAAGCTGTGATCCTGAACCAATGAATTTAATGGGAAATTTGCCATCAAATTCAGTATGAACAGAACCAGAACCTAATTTCTTAAAGGCATTCAGAAATATGATCTTTAATAACAGTTTTATAATACATCATGATACAAAGAGAATTAGCTACAAGCAACCTAATTATACTGGAAAATGAATCAGCTCATGCTCTGTACCTACAGCTGGGACTCTCCTATGTACAAAACTTGAAGTAATTTGCATAGTTTGGGGTTTTTTTCACCTTTTCTTTATAGTCAGGAGTAACTGATGCACAGATGCTAAAGCAAAAGTCAAGATTATATATAAACAGTGGCAGAAATGACCCCAGATCTCTCANTCCATTCCTTCTCTGAGTAGAGGAATTCCAGCATGAGCTTTTGCCACCATCAGAGACTTAAATATTTGTTAGAGACTGGATAGAGCTGCTTTGAGAGAAATCAGTTACTGGTGGTTAGCGGAGAGGATGCTGAGGTCCTAACTTGGTTACTTAAGGCATGAGATTTAGCCCTCCAAACATCCAAAGCAGTCAAATGTCAATTGGGTGTGTTGTGTTTTTTCTATTTATTTTATTTTAATTGATATCTTTCTGCTGCATCAGGAAATGTTACTTGTGCACAATAATTTTCCAGAGCTGCAGAACTAGAGATTTTATTTCTATTTTTTTGTTTGTTTTGCACTAGCTATAATTCATCCGTGCTGAGGTTTTGGAAAAACCCGGTACTTTTTCTCCTGTCAGAATCAACATCTGGCAAGAACCAAGGGTTTGGAGGCTTTTACATGTTTGTTCTGAGTTTGAGAAATGCAGCTGTGGTACTGTACTTACAGCCCTGCATTGCTCTTCTGAAACCTGGGG
>VYZW01003534.1:4514-23270 GCA_013401315.1 Balaeniceps rex | reverse complement strand
TTAGTCTTTCCAGACAAAAGTATTGAAAAGTTAACATTCATACCAGGCAGAACTTTTTGATTGTTGTTACTGTATGCTGAGTGGCTCCCAAACCCTTCCCCCTGCCTTTGGCCCTGGGTCTGAATGTGTACTTAGAATATGTTCCTCTCTGCTCTGATGTATAGGAAAATGTTCTAATGAAAAAGCCTAGTGGTGTTACGCCAATGTAAAACAGATGTAGTGAGTGGAGTACCACTAATAAATTTAAGGCCTTGATTTTCTGTCCAACTTAACCTTTCCGCTTACATTGTGTATGTAATATTACACCTCATAACTTAAACCTCAGATTGCGAACACAATTGTTCTTACAGTGCTCCTGATTTTCTGAAGTCTTGATGTCTGTGAGTTGATGCATGGTATGCTGGGGTTTAAGAAAAGGACTTCCCCACAGGCAGCGTCATCTACTGGGGTTAGCCCAGGTCCTGGACTGTGTGGCAGGCGAGAGGTAGATTGCACAGCAGACAGGCACAAGATTATGAGTGGGGATGGTGTCTTGGTCCTCATGCTGGCCCTGGCTGGGGGACATATTCCCTAACCAAAAAAGGATGATGTAACTCCTCCCTTATTTCAGCCTCCTGCTGCCAGTGTGGCACTTGGCTTCCCAAAGTGAAAGACAATGACAATTCTGTGCTACCCCTAGTAGCATGGTTTGCTGTGGCCTCCATAACAGTGGAGGACATGAAGAGCCTTCAAATGAATCACTGCAGGATAGCTACTGGTATGCATTTAGTTATTTGCCTTGTCTAGGTGATGTCAGGTAGTAAGGCAAGTGCGTGACTCCCAACGCTAGTGGTTAAAAACCCTTGAAGCCTGAAATATTACAGTATAATTATCCAAGTTTTCATCTGGCATGCTTTCAGGTAGAATTAAAAAACACGTCCAATAAAAACAAAAAGCAAAACCTTAAAATAAAAATTAGGAAAAAATAAATAAATGGATTAGCTGTGTGATACAGCAGACAGAATGAAATCTAATCCTGTCTCATATTTTCTATATATTTATCTGGAGTTCCCCCATAAACCTTCTCTGAAATAGCCTGAGTCAATTCACCCGTGCAAGAGTCTATTGACAAGCCCATTCAGTTTCAAAAGAGATAACATTTTTAGATGTTAAGAGAGGTTTGTTATCTGAATAGAAATGGATCATTTAGCAAAGCATGTACATCATTTTTATTGCAGTCTCTTTTTCAAGAGCACCATAGTGGGTCAGAACTAGCATATACTTTTGCTGTCAGATTAAGGAGTTCATTGTTTCAAAGGATATTAGAACATAGTTTACTAGATCTAAGATAGTTTCTGTCACATATTTTAGAATGTCTCTTCCTTTGAAACATGTCTAACAAACGTGCCATTCTCTTACCCATACATAACATTCTTTTCTGGACATTGTTTTTGAAAGAGGACAAGGCAACCTGTAGACTGGCTTTCAAGGAAGCTTTATTTCTCTGCTGGGAATTCATTGAGGATAGACAAAAATTTGATGGTTATCGCTGACAGCTTACTCAGCCATCTTAATGTGCATCACAAGCAACTGATGCCCTCTATGTGCATTACCTCCTCTTCATGGACAGTATGTTTTCGCTGTGTGAAGTTCAGTGGACGTTTGAAAGTATGTAACTTAGATATTGTCCAAATTATTTTGGAACTAATACATATGGCAAAAGAGGGGTGTAGTGACAGACAGGATTTATTACTGTGGTTGATCTCTTATTTCAAAACTGAAATACAATATGAGCCTGGAAACAAGCTGGACAAACCTCTCACAGGTTGATCTTGCTACTCAGAAGTCTTTTTTCTTAGGGTGAAACCAATGTTATTAGGGATCTGTGTAAATAAGCACCTTGAGGAACGATAGCCATGGTGACTCACACTTATCCAAGAAGGCTACATTATCATCTCCTAGTCTGAGATTTGAATAAGAACAATCAAGCAACACAGCTTGTTGTAGTAGAAAAGACTGCACTTTGTGATGACTTTAATAAAAAATATGGTTTAGTAACAGCAATGTCTGAACTGCTGGAAACCTGTAATAGATCTTTAGAGAGTATAAACTGGTGTTGTTCCCCATAGTGCTCTGCCACTGTAAGCCAGCTGAGGTAGTGCTATTTTAACTTTCCTGTTGCTTGACATTTTCTTATTTTAATTGTGTAACCTCTGTGTTGGACTGTGTTCTGGCATTAAAAGCCTCGCCATCCCCCTCTTTTGATTGCTGCTTTTTAACGCAAGAGGAATAAAATTAATTGCCTCTGATCCACCGCAATGGTAATTACATAGTCCCAACTGGGACCTGACCAAGGATGAACTGTTGTTGTTGCTTTTTTGGCTGGAGACACTAAACAGGGATAATAGAGAAGTATGTCTGTTACAGCGCACTGGCTGTTTCCTGCAGCAGAGAATGATAGAAGTCTATTGCTGAGCAATTACAGTGTAGCATTTGCAGGTTGCAATAGCATGCAACAAAGACTGGGAAGAAAAAAAAAAATTTCCATTGTTGTATATCTCACTTTGCTAAGTATCTCAGTGAAAATACTCGGCCTGCTGCCTCTTTACTCCTTGAATCTTCATTAAAACATCACACTGTTATTACGAACCTAGCAAAATTATCAAAAACACAGCTTGTACACTGTATGGCCTTAGAAGAGAAAATGAAGCAGTGATGGTAAAAAAGGCTGAGAATGGTTAGGAAATGCCAGCATCCCAAAGGTGCCACAACCACTGCATTTAGAAGTAGTTGTCTATTTGTTATCTCTTTTAGAGTCTTAAATAGGAAACTGATTGAAAGCATTAATGTCTTTGTATACAAAAGGCATATACATTTTTCCTTCAATTACTTCTACAGAGAGCACTAGGAAAAGAAACTTTGACAGTAGGCAAAATGTGTGTGTGTGTTTTACACTTCCATATCTCAGGAAGAATAGGAGGAATTTCGCTGATCTTTAAAAAAGCCCTAACACTATATTTAAACAGAAAAAAGCATGCATCTAAGCAGTATTGTTAAGCATAAAATTAAAGCGTCGCACTGAGTTAGGTCCTTAAATTCATGCTGCTGACTTAGAAATGGTTAGGCTATTAAAGAATAATACATTTTATTTAACTTTCTGATTTCTGTACCCTCAGAGTACAATTTTTTGTATTGAACAATGGTGGTCAGGAAAGATTTTTTTTCTCTTAAAGCTGATTTTCTAATATGATCTATTGACTTAAACAATCCAAACCTGTGAGACTTACTGTTAAATTACAAGGTTGAGCAACAATAATATAAAAAGCATTGTCTTGACTATGACCAAAACTGGAATAGTTTCTTCATTCAGCACTGTGAGTTTTGCAAAGAAGCTTTACAGAAAGAATATATAAGATGTAAATTATGGCGTGAAATTTCTTGTTGGCATATAGTCTTCAGAGAAAGCACAATAAGATACAGACATCTAAATGCTTCTGTAGCTGAACTAAGGCTTTACATGACATAACTGCATGTGCTTTCAAATACATGCCCTTTGAAGATCTTGGTTTGGATTAGTTAAGATCTATTAAATGGATCAAATTGAAGGCAAACTTTACGTAGGAACGTGTATGGTGAAATTCCACAAAAATATTCAAATTATTGTGTAAACGTGACCGAAGTTCCACATTTCAGTCTCAGCAACCTAGCACTGAAATAAATTTTGGAGATAAATGTCTTCTTTCCTTTCCATGAGATTTTGAAAAGTAGTTTTATTTTATTAGATTTCTGATTTAGGCACTTTCAAAGTGCACCTGAGTAATGTATTCATGATTTTCTCTGCAACACAAAGCTAGAAATTTACTTAAAAATTAAATGCATAAAAGATTCAGGCTTTTTCTTCCTTCAGGATGAGACTTCAAGCAAGGTAGCAAACATTACTAAAGCAAGTCTTATTGAATCTTATGCTAGTCCTTTGAGGTGACAAATTTCACTCAATATTTATTTTTAGCGTTTGGAAGCTGTTTTTGTAGTCTGTGTTGCTCTCATCACATGGCATGTGATTATGTGTCTGGAGTAACTGAAGCTTCAGTTAGCAAAGCAAATATACTGAAACCCTGTCATCTAACAAATACCAGCCATTTTCTCAAAGTGCAATTCCGGAGAAACCTCCATTTTCACCAGATTACCATGTTATCATAAAAAATCATGATATGACTAATGTCTGTAATATCCTTATTTTCACCTCTACCCTGCTTTACAGGCACTTTAAGTTTCAGGCAATTATACATATACAAGGACTTCAGTGGTCAAAACACTATCTGCTTACATAAAGAGCTGATATTAACTTAGGTTTCTCTTGGTGACTTCACCTTTGCTATGACCAGTTCTGCCCCCTGGCAACTGGGCTACACCTCAGTCCTCAGGTGAATGACCTTTGCTGGACCAGATCATCTCTACCAGACTCAGTGGCCTTGGAGGTGTCTCCAGCTGTTAGTGTCCTCCCATTCTTATGCCAGTGGTGACTAATCTCTGAAATGATCTTTCAGGCCACCCGCCTCGCTGCCAGAAATAAAACACACTCCAAAAATATATAAAGCAAGTTTAGAGGAATCTTGTGCAGAGGTCCCTAAACAGTACATATAATTCAGTGATAGCCATAAATATCCAGCTACTTATTACAGAGGCTAAGTGCACTTCAAAGAGCATACTGGGAACGAACAGCTTTTTAAGAGGATGTGTCAGGATTTGCCAGGGATTCTCAGGGCAATCCAAGTCCACAACCCTCATAAGAACAGAAGGTCTCTCTGAACAGTGCCGTCGCTCAGCTTACCAGCATTGCTAAGCCAGCGTCAATCAGGAGAGAGTGACATCAATGAAACCCGCACAGATATGCTAAGCAGAACACTTGTGATCATTCCCTGTAAGGAAAAGCAGTGAAATAGAGAGGAGCGGTTGTGTGTTTGGTGATGCACCACTGCAACTCTTTGAGAAGGCAGGCTGGTGTCAAATGCTTTTCTCTGTATATCCTACCTTGGAGAAAAAAGAGCAAGTCTGGGGGAGAGCCCTTCCCTCTGCTGGCGATGCATGCAGCTGAGGCGAAGGGGTGGTTTGGAGAGCACCTGTGCTGCTGCTGTGCAGGTGATGGCACACATGTAGGCCAGCTGGCTTCTTCTGTTGGTGTGCTTGAAGCTGAACATTTCAGGCTTACTCCTGACTTCCTGAGCACTGTTCAATGGGAAGGAGAAGGCAGCTGTAGTATAAACCATGCATGCCTTGCTTTTCTTGGATGTAACTGCCATAAACAAATAAGAGGTGTGAAAAGCATGTGTTATCTACAGAAAATTATGAGATGGTATTTTTTTTATTAAAATTGGTAGCCTCTGGAAGGACTCTGTTTTTCAAAACAAAATCCTGCTAATGAAAAAGAAATATTATGGATGCAAAAATGGATATATAATGAAATAATAATTGCTAGCATGGCTTTACAAGTTTATTATGAAATCATTTCAACTACCATTATCCTGTCTGCAAGATCCACTGCTGTCTATGATTCAGATGCTCATGTTTAGATTTTTTACATGATTTTTGCTTCATTTTCTTCATTACTGGAAGCATTTGCATGATAACAGGATCTTTGCTTTTAAGAGTTCATCAGCTCCTGCCACTTAGTTCCCACTTGAAGTCATAATCTTCTGTTTATAATTTCATAATTGTTTGCAGTAGAGGTGATTAAAATCTCACAAACATAGCATTATTTTGACTTCAGGCAGGGAACAAGCAGCAGATGAACTCTTAAGGAACAAAGATGATGTTTTCATGTAAATAGCCCAACTAATACAAAGTAAGGGGAAGAAACAAGTAAGGGGAACACATCCAAATGTGATGTTTTTCACTGTATTCTTTTAGGCAACAATAGCTCTTTGAAACATGTACATTTCAGAAACTCACATCTTCCAGTAGAATACTTCCCTCATCTCTTATGAAGTTTTCCTGTTTTCCACTCTAGGTGCATGTTTCTAAGCACAGGCAAAATATTAATTAATGCATTAATTAGGCACAATAAGCTCTCCTATGCACTAATTGACACAAAGTTCAGAACTCTTCCCAACAAGCCAGCATCTAAATTTCACCCTTGCTGAAACACAAGTCAGTGTAATGTTACCATCAAGCGCATTTGGATATTCTAACAGGAGGTGCTGAAGTTAGGAGTTTGTGCTGCTTGTCTGTGCTCCTGTGCTGTCTGTAGAGCAGGCTGTCTGGGCTCATACAGCTGTCGGCGCAGATCCTTGTTTCTGGCCCCAGCCACTCACTGGTGCTTACCATACGCATCCTGCTGGGACAGGGGCACGTTTCACACTATGTAAGCAGACAATACTTGGAAATTCAGTACATCTAGGGTCTACAAGATGGGTGAGGCAACAAATTCAGGGTGACTTCTTCCTAAACATACCCCCTCTTCAGGTACTATACTGCAGTGGGAAACACAGATGTAATTTTGTATGCTGTTTAAGTTGCTGAATACCGAGAAAATTCATTTCCCTCCCTCTCACAAAGCCCAAAGGAACTTGTAATCCAATGATAAGTGATTATCTCTCAGAAACAGTAAGTACAGAGATATGTGCCACTCTTTTATGCACATGATAATTCTTTAAATTCACTAAAAGATGTACTGATTCAGCCGTTTTATTATTTAAATAGAAACATGGAAAAAATTGAAAAACAATGAGGCATTTTGGTTTTGCTCCTCAGTCATAGTTGTTTTGCTACATGTATTACTTCCAAGAGAAGAGCAGGACTGTGAGAATGGGACGTATTTCCATGGGAAATGTACAAGCACCAGCTGATGGTACCTCTCTCCCCTTGTATTTGGATAATGCTGCACAACTTTTTTCTAAAAAAACTCCAAAGATAGACTCTGAGGGCTAAGTAAGTAATAGGAATTTTTAGTTCTCCTCTTTGCCTGATAACTGTTCGTTTGCAGGGTGAGAGAGGGGTTCAGTAGTCACTGAGAGGCAAGATCTCTGAAGGGTTATCTCAATGCACCACAGAAAAACAAGCTTCTCCTGGCTGATCCTAGTCATGCCAGGGCCTCTTGAATATGAAGTTTGTCAGACCCAAGTTCCCTGTAAAATGCAAACATTGGATGCCTAAAGATGGCATTCACAGGAACCAATGACTTTGGTCAGCAGCTACCTTGGAGGGTAAGAAATTCTAAATACTGTCTAGGCTGGTTTTGCTTGATTTCAGCTGACTTTATTTTTTTCCCTGAAGAATCATATTGTCCCAGTACAGCTTTAGCAGAAAACAACTAGAACCTGCTAAGTCTTTACAGTTAGATTTAAATACATGATTAAGAACAAATAGCTCAAAAAAAAAAAAAAAGAAAAGAAAAAGTCAGTCAGATGATCCTGCCAGTGTGTACGTAGAATTTCATCTCACCAAATGCAGGTCACTTCTGGAAGCTGCTTTTCTCTCATTATTAAAGCAACACACCATTTTTCTGGCATAATTAAGAAGGGAGATATAAATTCTTTCGTGCTGAGCTTCTGGTCTGAGGTCCAAATCTTTTGCAAGTGCAAATTATTGCAGTTTCAAAGACATTTTATGCTGATTTATGTGAGCTGAAGTCCTGGTCTGAGTCCAAAATTGTTGCTGGTGGGAACTACTATTCAGCTTGGAAATGTGTTCCCAATTTGGTCAGAATGCTTTTTTTTTTGCCCTTTGGGGCACTGCTCAAAAAGATATGTAGAGAGGAAGAAGAGGCTGATGGCCCTATATTTCAACAGAATGTCATTTCTGGAAGAGGGACTTTTGGGAAGTAAAGGGACACTGAAAAGAGTGAAGACTTTTTGTTTTTCCTTATTGTCATTAATGAGAACAATAGCGTAGTAGCTATGGTCAGAGATAAAGCTACCTAACCTTAAATAGCTGATAAATCTAAAGGGTAGGATATATTGGCTAGACTTTTATACGTGAGAAATGTGAAAATGTGCAGCTGTTTTGGTTTTGTAACTTTGTTTTAAATATGTTGTAAAATTGATGTTGGGGCATGCAGATACATGCATGCACTAATTACATACAATTTTAAGAGGAAGCACTTGTAAAGCCTTTCTAGATATTGATGCATATACTAAGGTTTTTCTTGTTTAAAAAGTACCAGCTTATAAAGAGAAAAAAAAAGTGCTCTAATTTAGTTGGACAGATTTGCAAAGATCTTTGAAAGTGTGAAAGAAAGGGTAAGAAGGAAATGTCTCCTTTACAATCTGTTTATGGCTTTGGGACTGTGCTTTATCTTGACAAATAAGATAAAGAACATTTGACAGCAATCCACTTATTCTTATCTTGCTAGCAACTTAGAAACTGAATTATTCATCTTCAGTCTGAAATTTTGTGTTTACCATTCTAAATTCAACTGCATATTTAGCACCTAGCCTCCACAAAAATGTATCCAGTGCAATAAACCAAACTTAGTTCAAATTACCTCTGTAAGACTAGCATTACCAAAAATTATAAGCATTCTATGAATTAAAGAGCTAGTAACATGTCACATAAATGTATGAGAGTTACGTACAGCATAAATACTTCTCTGGTTTCTTTCAGCATCTTTTAGGTTTGAGGAGGGGTGAGTGAACTCGTGATCTTTGGTAAATCATGCAGGAATACTCCTTTTCATGAGAAGTCACTGAGTGAACTCACTTGGGCCTCATCAAATTGAAGATATGTGTTAACCTGGACCATATCACACAGGTACGTGCACAGGTATGATTGCTGACTGCCAGTCCTAGACCTACAAATCCCATATTGCAGATGCAGTTGTACTACAAATTTTATTTTCTAGAAAGGTTTGATGAAGACTAATATAAACTCTGCCAGTGACAATGTTACATTAATAAATCAAATAAATAATACAAATCTTTATTTCTGTAATAAAAGTGGTGCTTTGCAGATACAACATGTCTATAATCTATCTTCAGTGCTGTTTAGAACTGATCCAAAATATGAGACTAGACAGTTTAAAATGAAGTAACAGAATTGCATGTAA
Source organism: Balaeniceps rex (assembly GCA_013401315.1). NCBI lineage: Eukaryota > Metazoa > Chordata > Aves > Pelecaniformes > Balaenicipitidae > Balaeniceps > Balaeniceps rex. Next base: position 14,248 of record VYZW01003534.1, on the reverse strand, counting down.
AGGCTAATAAACCTTGCTAAGAAGAAGTCTTTCATGCTTCTTAGTAATGTTGAACCACGCAAGGCTTTTCTTCAAGAACTTGTTTTCTTCTGCATACTTTTTCTATTGCTCATTTATATATGTATATAGATTATATATCAGTTAAGCATTAGCATCTCTTGAATTAAAATCAATCGGTTAACACATGTAAGGTCAAAGAAGTCAAATTAGAGCAAATTCTAGTCACCACTGTTCAAAACTCACTTCTCTAGCATGTTTGAATGTCTACAGCTCTACATTTTCCCCCCAATTTTTTAATTTAATGATAAGTCTTTGTTAACACATGCTTTCTCAAATCTGTTGCATCTGTGCGCTGAGTGAAGGTGAGCAGTCTCCGCTCAGGAGGAATGTGATTTGGAGAGGTATGAGCGGCTGAGGAGGGATTGTCGTGGGCACAGCGTTTGAACATGACAGTGGCGGCTATCTTTCCCACTACAATAAAAAGGAAACCGATAACAATGGTGTGCTATAAAAAGCAAAGGAACATTCTTCTTTGTCAAACAACCGCACCTCTCTGGCAGTGCTGCTGCTGCAGTACACTGGCTGACATCCACTCCGTGTTTGAACTCTGCTGTTACTGAATTTCAATTAAAACTGAAAACCACACAAAGGTAGCAGGCACAGAGAATACCAAAAAGAAACAAGATGTTCATTTCTTTGGTTGTTTTTGTTTTAGGGCTTTTCTTTGTCTGATTGGGAAATAATGATCTAAGTTTGATGGTGAGAGCCCTGGTATCTGCTGTTTGTTTTTCAATTTTAACTCATTAAAGAAAGACAAAATTATGGCAAGTTCTCCCAGAACATCAGAGCTGTCATTCAAAAGCAAAAGTCGTACTGGGGTGCAAAATCCCTCCAGTTCCTGCTTCAGTCCATTTAAAAAAAAAAGTATTTGAAGCCTGAGGGAACAGTACAATTTAAGAGAGATTTTTCCTTATGCAATGAACCCAACAAGGCCTTATGTATGCTGTAGCAAACTGCAGTACCTGCAGGGTGCTCATCTACCATGAAAGTCTTCTATTATCTCATTCTTTACATGAATGAAATGTGAATATAGTTCCTGCTTTCTCGAAAACCATTACACTGATTGGATTGTGTCTAGAAGCAACAGAATGGTTTTTTCCACACAATTATTTTCAACAGATTGAAAATGCGTGTCTCTCCACATAGGTGCTGATGGAAGGTACTCTGGAGTTTCAAAGACTGTATGAAAAACAGTAGCTCCAGTAACCTTTAAAAATGTTCTGAGTGGAGGGGAAAAAAAGATAAAAAGGAAATCTTTTAAGTAGTTAAAATACATATTTTTTCTGTGTATTTTTTTCTGGAATTCACTCGCCTTTATTGCTGCAAGTTAGTGGTATTGATTGTAATGAGATCATAAGCTTCACAAGCATTCAGTCATAAGAAAACAAATACCTTGTGATAAAATTAAGAAAATTGTGGAATGATTACTGATAATAAAAGTCAAATCTAACAAGACCATAGAGTAGTCACACAGAGGACACCAGATATATTTTCTTGGGACAGCTGGCTGTATTAACATCATATAAAACCATTTTCTGAGAAATCTGGATTCTGAGTGAAGGATTATATGCAAGTTTTTAACTAAACAGTAGCCACTATGTTATCACAGGAAAAAAGATGTTAGAAAAAAGGCTGTTTCACATCAGCTGAGGACATATGCGTGTGTGTCTGTGCATGTATGCATACATGCATAGCTGTAGTCTATAAATATATTCATATATTTGTTGCAAACTTTTGAACTGGTGGAAAATTGGAAGAAGTGAAGGAAAACTTAGCTTGACTAAAAAGCTGCTCATTCCATTTTTCTGTCTTCTTATTCATCATATCAACATGTTAATCATATCTCATTCCCTACTTTCTTCTTTGGATTGCCTAAAACCTATTTTCTAATTCAGTCCGGCAGCTCATCTTTTAATGTCATTTTAATAGACCTTGTCTTGCTTTCATGGAGCAGTAAAAGCAAAGGTTTCATTGTAAAAGAAAATTGCCTCACTTGCACTGAGTTTTCTAATTACTGTATCTGGTACTACCATTGAATGTGTGGAGAAGGGGAAAAGAGAGAGGAAACAGAGATTGTTATTAATCAACCCTTACTGGTAATTAAGGTCCTCAGCTTCTCATTGATTTTTTTTCAGTTTTACATACCTTGATGTCAGATAAAACAAATGACAGGAAAAAATTCTCAGCTTCATAGTCTGGTCCATGGGCAAGTCACTTATTTAAAAAATGTGACCATTTTATGACATTGCATGAAGGAGGATGCAGGACTGTGGACCTGCAGAGTTTTTCCCAAAAAGGGTTGTATGGCAATACAGGGTGGATCAACTCAAGTGACACATGATTTCAGCAAGAACAGCATCACTGAACTCATCAGTGGTCTTGGATTTGCAGTCTCCTCCTGTGGATTTTCTGAATTTTATATTTGCAAGGATGAGATGAGAACAGGGTCCTTCAGGTTAGGCTGAGTGAGCAGTTTGTCTACATTATAAAAAAAATCTTATCCAGACAGAAAGACCCCTCCACCGTGTAAGTAGTTTATAAATTTGCCCATGGTCACCGTAAAAGTGACCTTTTGGCAACAGTGAAGGTTCAAATTGGTAAGAGGAAGAAGCTGGAAAGAAGTACTCTTGCCTGTGTGAGGAAACAGATTAACACCCATCCAGAGGGAGGATGGCAGGCTGCCTTGACGACAATCACGCATGGGCCAGCTGCAAGGGCAGGGGAAATGCTCCATTTCATCACAATTTGCTGCTCCTGGTTTCCTTATTTCACCATTTAAATTATACAGAAGCCCAGCATGTAGTCAGGGCTCTGGTAAAAATTTGCACAAAATTAAATATATGAATATATGAATATATTATTGAAGAAAAACTTGGTGGGTGATATGAAGAGATGAAAGTTTATTAGTGCTGGAGAACTATTGATCTTTGCTGTTTAATATAACACTAAATTTAATCACACTCCTTTGTTTTACCAGGATTACCTGTAGAATGTGAAAGTGTCAGAATATGTACTGCACATCTTCTCCCCCGACCCCCAGGTGCTCGGGCCTGTATCAGCAGTTGCATTTTTCATCACTTTCTCATGAGACTAAGGCACAGTGAAGACAAAGTATGACATGAAAAATAATTTTCCTCTAAAAGGAAAAAAAAGCCAGGCTATTGCTAGGAAAACATAATTAAAAATCTCACAAAAATATAAATACAATTTATTTTGGTGTTCTTAGTCTTTTTAAAAAAGAAGAATTAAGCACAAGGACTTGTTTAACTGTGTGTAGAGATCACGATGGAATTTATTTTGATTGGGTGACCTCATAAAATTATTCACCACTGCTGTGATTTTTTTGAAGGCAGCTCAATAGAGTTTGACTCCCGGTTCCCATTAGAATTTAATGAGAGCTGGGCCTATAAGTCTCCCAGATTCCTTTGAAAATAACCCAGCCCATGATAAAATAATACAGTTCTGTGCATCCTTAATTTTTGACAGTTTGTTCGTGACTGGAATATTGATTGCAACAGCTACTGCCAAGCATACAGCTACCATCACTCTCGCCTGCTTTTCCATTATGTCATAAATAGATCACCCAGCTCAATAGATTATACAAATAGATGGGGCTGGACTACTTGCATGGGTTTGCTGAAGAAAAAAAAGAAAAGCCTAATAATAACCAAGCATCTAAGTTCCTTGAACAAGTTAATTGTATGAATTTTAAGTGTTCTGAAATGAGTAACTTCAAAGAGCAAATAAGGACCAAAGCAAGGCCAGGTCCAACAGTAGTAATTAGATTACAGTCAAAAGTAAGCCTGATTGGACAGTTTTAAGATGTTTGTACTATGCAAGAAACCTGACAAGTGTGTGGTACCGAAAATGGGAGTTCAATTAAATCTTTGGAAAGGCACAAAAAACATGCAAGTGGAAACATTTAGTATCCCACTAAGCTGAAAATGCACTCACTGAAAATGCATTCAAACTAAAATGAGAACTGAGGTGACTGAATAAGCAACAGGAATAAAGGAAGTGAGTTGTCAAAATAAAATATATTTGGGAATGGCCTGAGTAAAATTTTAATCCTTGATTTCATTTTCTTGCATGTCTGTACATTTGTTCCCACCAGTAAAAGCATTATGACATTTGACAAAAAGGTAAGGCAAGGAAAGAAAAGAAAAAGTGCTGATGATTCAGCCTTCAGGCTCTCCATAAAATTTACTGAAAAGCAGAATGCAAAGTTGTGTTTGCATGTCCTACGGTGGTTTGTCATGTTATTAGAAGTAATTTATTTCCCAACACTGCTGAGGAAGAACTGGGACAACTCAGGATAATTATTAGAACACTTTTGGGCATCATTCTTCCATGGAAAGAAAGAAAAAAAAAAAAGCTGTGCTCGACAGTAGTGGGTTACAACATTGCACAGAGGTTAGATTACGTATTCATTTTACTAACCGGACATTACATCTGCAGGACTTTTTGCTAGGACTAGCAGACTAGCCTGGCAGGTCCTGCTTGTATGCAACAACTCATCAATCTCAATGGGCTGAATTGATTTGGAATCCTGACACCTCAGGGAAGATTTTAGANCAAAACCCAGGGAAAAGAAAACAAGTGATGCAACCGCTCACCACCCGCCGACCGACACCCAGCCAGTCCCCGAGCAGCGATCGCTGCCCCCCACCTAACTCCCCTCGGTTTATATACTGAGCATGACGTCATATGGTATGGAATAGCCCTTTGGTCGATTTGGATCAACTATCTTGGGCTGTGCCCCCTCCCAACTTCTTGTGCACCTGGCAGAGCATGGGAAGCTGAAAAAGAAAGTCCTTGACTAGTCTAAGCATTACTTAGCAACAACTAAAACATCAGTGTGTTATCAGCATTCTTCTCATGCTAAATCCAAAACACAGCACTATGCCAGCTACTAGGAAGAAAAGTAACTCTAACTCAGCTGAAACCAGGACAATTGGTTTATTAAGTTTTGTTTTTTCTGGGATGGGGTTTTTTTGGCTTTTTTGGGTGGGGCTTTTTTTTTTGGTAATTTAATGTTAACACTATCTAGAAACATGTCAGAAACAAGGACCCCATTGTGTCCCCAGTGTGTGGGACCTGCTACACAACTGCAAACCCAAAAACATAGTCCATGTTCCTTGAGCACGTCTAATAAGGATGAGAAAGGATTAAGCTGTGATACAGAAGGAATGGGTGTCCAAGGAGTCAATGGTATGTCTAAAGGCAGTTTAAAGCAAACTTAAATATGTTTACACAGGCTCAAATCACCCTTCTGGACATATCTGGTGAGACAAAATCAGTCTCCCTAGCAGTCAGGAGTTTAAGTACAGCCCCTGCATACCTGCTGCCAAAGGGTGTGTGTTTGTTCGTTTCAAAGCCATTGTGGCAGAAGAACATTAAGCAATGACTTAAAGACTGATGAGATAGTTCATGGATGATGGTGAGGAAGTTCTTTCCAAAGCAGGTGGGCTAGCACAAAAAAAATACAAATATACTTGTTGGAAAATAGAATAATTACATAGTATCGTAGGGTGGACAGATGTTAAATTAACCTCCTGAGACCCAGTGAGAGATGAAAGACAGATGGAGGCTGATGATAAATGCGCTTGGCAGTGAAGCTGGGAACCTTATATCTGATGGACAGAGAAGCAGGAACCTTTGGAGGGATGTAGATATAAGGGTGACAAGAGTGAAATTATGGAACTTCAAAATACTGTCTTCCAGCACAGTTGTATTTCAAGTCTGTTGACTTGAATAGAGATAGTGGTTGTGAAGTGGAAGAATAGCTTCTACTTGTGAATTAGCTGTAATTGTCCATGATACTGTGTTGGACCGAGAGCATTAGTTCAGGAACAGGCTCAGGAAGAATAGTTAAGTTTTCACTTGTATCATGGAGTGTGTGAAAGTATGGAAAATTCTGCAGCATTTTGCACGTGTTCAGAAATGCTTCCAGAAAAGGGGTTTTTTTGAGCATTTCTTCCCTTGCAGAAGAAATACTTCTGTGACCATTTATAGTCAGTGCCAACTTTCAAGGTTGAAACCTTAGTTGGAGCTATAGGTAAGTACGCACTAGAGCAGATAGTGCCTCTGTTTCTGAGGATCCATCTAACCAGAGGTGAGTTCACATCTGTGGATTTTTTGTGCTCTTTATGTACTTTGGGATCTCCTGCATGATGATGGTTCTGGTCTCACAAGCTGCTGTGTGTAGGCACTCTGACACCAGAGAGGGTTGCTGCTGGAATCAGAAGGGCTGCGTGCAGATGGAAAGGTCAAGCTGCACAAATTAGTTTGCAGGTTCAGAGGCCTGGTTGCAAACTCTCTCACGTAAGAACAAACCCAGATTGCCTTGTGAGTGCAAGAGGCATTTAAAATGAGACCCAGCGAAAACTGGTAAAAGTATTGTACGGGGCAGTCTAACATCAGCTAGCTTGAGGCTTGAGCAGCCATTAGTCAGAGTAGCTCTAACTTCTTAAAAGTCTGGCCTATGACATTAGCAAGAGCAGCTTTAAAGTTGAAAGTCTCACTCTGTGTTTACCACTAAACACTGCCCCATCTCTTTGAGAAGACAGTTCTGAACTGAGCAGATCTGAATCTACCAACCAAAAAACCCACTTTGTTTTCCCAACAGAAACATTTATTTGTGTTTGGATCCTGGAAAGGTTGTATCTACCTTTTAACTGTCTTAAGAAATAACATAATTTCCACTTCTCCAATTATTTACTTACAAAAACTCCAGAGCATGTTTGTGTGCTGTGCAGTTTGAACAATGGTTAATGCTGCACTGTTCACTTCTCTACAAAACCTTTGCCTTAAAATCTGCCTAGAGACTGCATTTAAAGAAATAAAATAAAGTAGAATTTAAAAGCTCAGCCTCAGGATAAAGCAGACTTTCATAATCCTTAGCTGCCTACATTTAAAAAGTCCTAACTGAAGCATGATCTCTTTGGCTTGCATTTATCTGATACTACATTAAAAAAAGGGTAGATTATCATGGAGATATTATAAGGTGACCAGTATAATCTCATTTCTAAAAATAATTATCCCAGTACTCCATACAGTAGGGGTGAAAGAAAGCTCTTTCTGCCTAGCTTCAAATTCACCTCAGCTTTCTGGATTTTGCACATTTACCAAAGAGACCCACAGAATTGAGTTTGCGTTTGAAATGAAAAGATGCAGAAGAGGGCAAATGTCTGAATGTGAGCCACAGTCTGAAAAATATGGACAACATATCCTCAGAGAGCAAAACTAATACAGCCACGCTGTGAATAAAAAGAACAGAGATGGTGAAAGAGATATAGATGAAAATAAATAATATGAGGGCAAAAAAGCAGTGTCAGTTTCCCTATCTATTTAATAATTTGTTGTTGGAAATAATATTTAGTCACAAATTATGCACTAATAGTTAATTATCTACTTCTAGAGTCTCATGTCATTATTCATCTTTAAAAGTATCTGGTACGATGGTCATTAATGAGTTCCATATTTTTCTAATAGCTTTGCCAACCCTGTATTATGACTGCTCATTTATTGACCTTCTTTTTGCCATGTGGTTTGATCAACTTTGAATTATTAGCATTTAAATATGCTAACAGAATATTGAAGTCTCATAATACAATGTTGTTTGTAGCAAAATCATTAATGTGATAAGATGCAGATCAAAAGGAGTGTTCACCAAAGTGAATACAAATGATACAATACAGAATTAATATGAAAAGATGAAACACAGTGAACAATAGACTTCCATTAATGTATTAGTGAGCATATTAATGGCAAAATTGCTAAAAGATATGATGGAAAGTCTCTACTAAGGAAAAATAAGGAACATTTCCCAGAATATAAATACTTTCCTAAATGAGACAATTTAAAGGTTGATTTGGTATTTTTTCCTGCAAGCATGTGTCAAATTTACTCATTTGTCAAAAGCACTAGTTTGCATAAATAATAAAACAGATAAATGCTTATGGTAATAAACAGTGTTCCAAATGCTACTTTAAAGTGATTGTACAGACTACTTTCCTCTGAGCTGGTGAGTCATTCAGGGAGTAATACAAACTTATCCCCACAGACTGAAATCTAAGCCAGAGATTCACAGTTTTGGGGTTGCTAGATCACATGCGTTCTTTCAAAGAGAGCTTATGAGGAATCCTCTTGATGAGGTACCTTTGCTGGTCAGCATAATGCTGATGTAGGTGATGTAGAAACATTTGTGGACATGGAGAACAGAGTATTTCCAGTCCCAACTTGATTTCCAAACTAGTGAGTTAATAGCTATTCTCTAGTGAATGGGCAGGTCTTTCACTAGCATTTTATTAAAAAGTTCGAAGAGTCTTAAAAATGGCATTGCCCCCCTGCCACAGTTACGTTTTGCTATCAGAAATGTTATGATCCTTTTCCCAAAAGAAAACAGGAAAAACATGGACCATGCTAGTCTTTATAAACAACGCCATGTTTCTTCATATTCCCTCTCTGTAGCTATCCTCAAAATAATTCTGTTTGGGTCTGGATCCTTATAGTCTTTGAAGACATTGTAACAACATCGTCACTATGACAGATGTTCTTGTATGTAGTTGTGACTCAAAACAAAAACAGTATATTGCTGATAAGACATATTTAGATATAGATAGGTATAATAGAAAACTCACATATGGTCAACCATAAGGATACTACTAATTCCTACATCTTCTATATTCTGAAATGTAAGCTTCCAGCCCTAAATAAGTGGCAAAATTCACACATTTCTGCACAAGAAAACTAATATTACCCCATATCTGGCTTTCTAGTATTATAGACTGGTGGAGCAAATAACTAAATCGAGCCATAAAAATTGTTTTGATTCTATGTGCCATTTCAGAGAGAAGGGTGGGTAAAATGGATTTATTCTGGTGATGTAAGGCTGCTTCATGTATCAGAAATTGCATAGCTGACAACCTCACTTGAGTTCAGTAAAGTTTTTCAATGTTGCCAAATGGCACATCCTGTAACTTCTGATTTGCTTTAATAAAAGTGAAATGTTTGGTAACAATTTTTGGTTACCGCTTGAGGGTTTTATAATCTATATTTACATTAAATTAAGGTAGCTGAGATATCTGAATTTTAATTCTTCATCTAGAACGTTATACAGGCCAAATATAGTGACAACATCGACAGGAATAAAGTCAACAAGAAGAGAAGAAAGAGGTTTTTAGGGGACTGTTTAACCGCAAATCAGTAACCTCACCCAAGATAATCAATTGCTGTCCAGGGTTTATTCGAGTATCCAAGGCTCAGGGCTGAGGACTGGAAAACTGCTTGAAAATTTTTAAAAGCAAGCAACAGCTGTGAGAGGAAGCAAAGAGACTCATACCTGGAGCTGTGGCACACAACCAGTGCTGTGTCTTCCTGTGTATCACTAGATACTTAAAAGAGAAAATAATGAACTCTAGAGATGTCTCAATAAAAAAGAAGGCCTGATATCTTTCTCTTTGTAATACAAATACTTTGTAATGCAGCTCAACTTCACTCAGATCTTTGGAGATAGGGACTTACAAATATAGCCTGGAATGTCTCAGAACATCTGATCCTCCCTTTTTAAAAATTATGTTCTCTGTTGCAAATCAGTGTTGATGTGGAAACTGAAAAGTAAGATTACTTGAGCTGTGTTTGTAAAATAGGCCAACAGCATGAACAAGAAAAAC
>VYZW01003533.1:101997-131405 GCA_013401315.1 Balaeniceps rex | reverse complement strand
TAAACTATGTCCCTAAGCACCTCGTCTGCCCGGCTTTTAAATACCTCCAGGGATGGGGACTCCACCACTTCCCTGGGCAGCCTTATTCTGCTCCTTTTAAATAGTTCTGTTTAAACAGAGTCTGTGGCGCATATGTATGTATATGTGTATTTATTTATAGGTACACATTGATCATATCTGGGCAGTTTTCTCATCTCTTGACTCTAAATTAGTTGGGAGATGAGAATTCTGTTGTTCTGGAGGATTAAGGACTTTAAAGAGGGCAAAAGTTACTTCCTAAAGAGATAACACTCCATACTTTTTTGTTCTTTGCTTTTGGTACGAGGAAAACCACATGCACGAAAATCACTGTCAGTAATCAAAATGTCACTATTAAGTGAAAATTCAGTGTTAAGTGAAGTTCTTCTACACTTTCATTTGATTAAATAAATATGTTGAATTCCTCAGGGTTATATATGGTAGCTCAAAATGGATCAAAGTCAGTCTGAGCAGAAATTACATTTTTCTAGTTTTAAAAAACAAATTATTGCTCTATTCAGTTTACTGTAGTGTTGCTTTCTTTATGTTTTCCTAGTTTTTAATAGTGTGTTTTTTTTTTTTCTATCGGTTGTCTTAGTTACTTAAAATCGGGTTTATTTTTACTAGGACTGCATTTGCCTGGTTTCAATGCTTTTCTTTACTTACTCTGGTTAACATGTCACGCCAGATATGACTGTGCTTTTCCAAGCAGCTACAAGTTAATTTGGAGTGTGCCTTTTCTGTTCAGGTCTTCAGAACTACAGTGAGAGAAATTCACAGATATCTCAATGTCATACTAAATCTCCAGTGTTATTATAAAAAATACAAAGTATGTTTTCTCCAAATACCGATCTCAGCCAGTACTAGATCTAGCCTAGATGTTAGACCCCAACAGCAGGATGATTATTGCACTAACCAAGCTGAATTACAAGTAACAGACCTTCAGTCTTTTGACGACATCTTATCCTTGTGCTGATTTCACATTTAATTTATTTCCTTTATTTTGAGACAATACTAAATTGTTGCCTAAAACTGACAAAACAGAACAGTTCCAATTTTACTCAGCTTCAGTGAGCCATGATGGGGTTTTTTGAATAGTCTTGAAAACCAGAACTATAACAATATCCAGAGATGCAGTGTCAGCTGGGACACGATACCTTGTGGTATTGGAGCACTATTGGAATCCTATGTTCAGTAAAAGCTCGGTGTTTATTTCATTTATTTTCAGGATTCATGTCACTGGCTTTACTTTCACAAGTATTTATACACTTAAACTTTGCCAAAATGACAGCATCTTCATTTGGAATAGCGAGCTGATTGCTGGTGGGGTTTTGTACTGTATCATGTATTCACCTTGTATAATTCATGTTCGTTTAGCAGTTAATATCAATCCAATTCTAGTTAAGTCTTTACTTTTTTTGCCTGATCCTGGTTCTCTTTGTTCCATCTGTACGATTCGTTTCCTTGTATTTATGCAAGGCTATTAAAAGTTAGTAAAATATAAAGAGAAAGTAAATGAATAGAACATGGAGAGGATTTAACAGAACTACTGTAATACAGAAAGATTAGTATAAAAAACCAGATATAAGAAACAATAATAATATTTCTTTCCTATGCAAATTCAGCCTGTTTCAGGAAATACCTCTTCTTGCAAGAATAGTTGGACTTGGTATGGAGTTGTGCTATTAGTGCTTTTAAACAAATATTTGGGATACTCTTGCAGTGAAATAGCTTAATGACTGTTGGACTTAAGGGATTTAGTAGTGAGTTTCTGTTTTGAATTTTTACCTCTCAATTCCAAACATCATAATAACGAAGAGAGAGAAGAGCTAATGAAGGATCCTTGTGCCTCATGATAGAGCTGCCGTTGATATGAATCCATAGCCACAAATGTGGTGACTATACTTGATTTCAAAATATCTTTTTCCAAGCTCTGCTTTTTTCCCATGCCATCATGCATTACATGATGAGTGGCTCTGAGTACATATGGAAATTCCAGAAATTGCCACACATCAAGCAGATGAGCCACACTCGGAACATGTGCAAAATTCCTTGTGTAACAGCAGAAAAGAAGCAGAAGATGCAGAAGAGCTTCAGTTGCTTGGGAAATACTTGGGCAGTCTGGAGTTATCTGTTATCTGACAGCTATATGCTGACTACCAGCATATAGCTAATAACTTATTAACATGTTCAGTTTATTATCTGCAGAATTAAATTCTCAGTTCAGGACCGAATCATTGTTTAAGACTAGCCATGCTACTAGAAAAAGACTTTCTTAAAAAGCTAACATCTTCCCCCTCCCCTTCATCAACACTCCTGTAGCTATCTCTATTAATAATTAAAGTTCAGTTACATGGTATATTACTAGAAGAGCCACTGGTCAAATGTTATATATGAGGGGTAGGCAGGTATTATAGTAAAATTCCTGTATTTCTGTAGAGTGAAACAGATCAGAACAGCAGGATGGAGTCTGTGTTTTAGCATGGGTATAATTCTGTGTCTCAAAGAGGGAGGCAGAGAAGGGCAGGAGTGAGAGGGTCTGCTTTCTGTTTCTTCCTTTGAAGGGTTGAAGAGGACCTCCACTTCATGTAATCCACTTTGCAATGGAAAAGCCACAATCTTTTGCCCTAAGCCCTCTGGAATCTTTAAGCAGCTCTATTGGATAGACAACAATCTTAAAACGAAGTTAAAATCCCCTGTATGTGGGTTTCTATAACACAGATATTTTATACAAAGCTGTATTTCTTTCCTTCTTATCACATGAAATGGTGGAGAAGTTTTTATGATTCTAATCATAATCATCTAGCAGTTTGCAAGCAATATACTGAACAAAAGTGCACAGCCCCAAGCAAAAGTATGCCAAGGTTTCATACCGATGCTGTTTCTGGCCTGTGAGCACTATTCTGAGCAAAATACAGAGAACCCAATTTTATTCTGTATTCATTGGAATAAGTTCACAGTGTAGCACTGAACTCTGCAGCCTACTCAACAACTTTAACTAATAATTTCTTGTATTTTTCTTAGCATTCTATTGCTTTTCAATTTAAGTAACTTTTACCTATAGCAAAGAAATCGCATGCATCTCTTGAAGGAGCTATGTACAAGTTTTTTTTATCAGTGAGTTTATACTGAGCGCATTACACACACATAGTAAAGTAGTAACTAATTGTGTCAGCCACTGAGTAGCAACCCAAATCCCACAGCAGTAACACCACCATTCAGAAGCACCCATCTGCAGAGTAAAAATCTAGGATGCTATATATTTGGCTTTGTATCTTGCCAAGTGCACCTATACAGGTCATCTTTACACTGTAGTGTACCCTCTACTTTCCTGTTCCTAGCAAATCAGCTAATGGTTTTGTGATCTTTGAAGCCATCCCCAAAATTTCCTCTCTTGCTTCATAGAACAGGAGATTCCAGTGAAAAATCTTACCTTACCTGAAGAGGGCTTATCTTAATTCTTGATGAAAGGCATTTTAATTCTTCCGCCTTTACCTCATGTGTTTTGTCTCTTCATGCCTGACTTGACATTTAGCCAAGTTGATGCGGAGGCTCCTGGGCAGTTTGTACATTCTGCAAGAGCTCTGTCCATGAAGTGGTTGGTAGATATCACCAAGGTGTATCACCTGCTGGAAATCAGAGCAGTTTCTAAAATATTGTTGGGACTCTGTAGCATAAACAGGAGCCTCAGAACCTGCCAGGGCCCAGAACATGCAGCAAGGCGCTCTGAATTCTGGGACCCATGCTGTTTGCCAGCATCATATCAAGTGTGGTTGTATAATATCATGCCTTCCCGAAGCCTTCTAATGTTTCGGTAATCCAAGACATTGAATAAACATTAGATTTGGATGCTGCATTTACTACCAAAGACAAAAGAACAAATAAACCCTCTGATCATATTTCTGGAAGAACTCTAGTATTTTGTTGGGCTGCCTTCCACATAGCCATTCAAATGGTGAAAAGCCCAAAGAACATATTGTCTCTTTCTGGGTGCTTTCACTCCCCTGCCCTGCCACTATGTTGGGGATTATCATTTCCAGGAAACCTCAGAATAAAGGAAGCTGATCAACCATCTGCAGAACAGCATGTACAAAACAAGGTTCTCCGACCTTGGACAAAATCTGTCTTGAAACCGGAGAATGTCAGCCAGTTGCAGAGGTTTGTGGGAGCAGTCTGCTTCCCAAGATGTTTCCCCAGAGCTTCTGTACTACACTGCGCTCCAAGATTGTTTTTTTTTTTCTCAAGTTCCTTTGGGCTACAGGCATCTCCCTGCTGTCTCAGCACCATTTTCAGCTGGATACTGGCTAATGATCAACAAGTGAGGGTCAGAAGAACAACATTTTTCCATTAAATGTTCCAAGATTGTTTCCAGGAGCCAGGCCCATGCATCCCAGTCTTAGGCCTATATTACTAGGTACCACAGTTGCTTAGTAACAGTTAACATCTTACTTGTCTTCTTGTGCATAGGCTACAAATGTACATCATCACACGTACACGGACTTGACAAACAGCATTATCTGGTGGATCTTCCCTACTATCTGAAGTACGGAATGAGATGCCACACGAAGGGGCAGCCCCTGCTCTTGTCACCTCCCAGTCGCAAGATAAAACAAGAAGAGACCTCTCTTTCTTCATCCATGTGCCTCTTGCAGCTGCTAAGTCTTCATGTTGCTTGACAACACATAGGATAACCTAAGCCCAACTGTGCTGAAAAGGGCTCAACATCTGGGTTTGCCCCTTACAAGACGCATCCCTTCCCAACTCTCAGCTGGTACCCCAGGTCCATTTTCAAGTGATTTTTCATCAGGTCTATTGCCTCTTGTAGCTGAAATACAAACCAGTAGCGGGACCAAGGTCTGTCTCAAAGATACAGCAAAGTTGTTTTAGTTTGCCTTGCTCCATACCACCTTTGCAATACACCTCGGTTTTCAGACTCCACATACATACAAATCTCTGAACTATCAGGTTACTACTCGAGGCTGGATTTCTGGGGTGTTTTCTGCCAAGTTCATCACCACTAAGTTTTCTTACTTGGGCCAATGACATCTAGGTTGGCTGCATGGAGAGATCTGTAGTGCTTCACCGCCCTGCACCTCATACTGTGTGGCATTTCCCAGTAAGACAGTAATATATCAGGGTGGCTCTTTCATCCCTTTAAGTTATTGATCTCAAAAGTTTTTGCAGTGGCTTCTGAGTTAACTGTACTCCGTTTTTAAGAGGGCTTCAATGTTTCCTGTAGGGTCTCCCAGTGCCGCGGCAGGGACTGGGGCTCGCATGGGTTCACAAACAGAGCAGAAATTGTGGTTAGTTCTCTCCCTAGAACTGCAATGTCTTGCAAGGCGTTGCTATAATTGCTAACAGGACTGGTTTTGCTGTAGTTTCTGTTGGACTTGCTGCTAGTTATTTGTGGGTTTTAATAATTATTCATAGGATTTGTTATTAATGGTTGCAGTTGTTGCTTCACCAGAATCTGCTAGAGTTGTTTCCACTGCTCCTTCCCCTTTACCGCATCTTCTGGATCCATGTTTTCCCATGGCTGTATTGTTCGTGTTTGCCGTTACACACAGGTAACCCAGCCCAAGCAATGTTTGTCATGACTCCAACAAAAAAACCTTTCTGTCTTTATTGCTAGGCAAATCAAAAAAGAATGGAGTGATTTAGCCCACTGCATGGCGGGTGGGTGGGAATCTTTTCGGGTATCTATGCTATGCCCTTTAGCCCATCTGGGGTCTAATAAGGAGGGAACGAGCCTCAGTGCCTGCCCCTATATCCAGCTCCCCTTGCTCTGCTCCTACTACGGGTGAAGATGGCCATCCCCGAGGGCTGGGACCTCAGCCAGCGCTTGGCAGTGTCTGTGTGCTGCTCCTGTCCCATCAGGCCTCTCCACTTCACCGCATCTGGAGAGGTCCCATATGCCCTGCTGCAATCCTCACGGTGCCCCAGTGACTTCATTTTTCATGTGCAGAGGAAGTATTTTGAAATCTCAGTTGTTGATATATTTAGTAGAAGACATCACTGTATGAACTTCTGCTTGTTAAAAACTGAGCTCCCATATACACAATCAGCTATCTAGTAATAAGAAAAAGACGACAGCTGACTCAACAGTGACATGGATAACAGTTCCAAAAATCAAAAAGGGGTTTCTTCTTTTCCAAAACAGAGTTGGCTTTGAGTATAAACTTTTAACTAAACAACTATGACTGCATCACTTTTGAGCATAAAAATGGATTTTTAGTCAAAAGAAAACTTCTGATTTATTTACATAATGATCAGTCTTATTGAAATTTAGATGTCCACATAATTTTAATATAGAAATATCCAAACTGTTCTTTCAAACACAGAGAGGCCCTAGTAAGTTTGCAGTTGTTTTAATTGCTTTCATTAATTCAGTTGTTACTTGGGTCAATTTCTGTCACATTAATTTTAACTGTGCGTTGCTGAGTACACGTTTGGGGTGATACACCACATACACAGATTCACATAGACCCATTGAACACAGTTGGCATTTCTTGTTTCTGACGGCTCGTTTTCAGTTTCCCAGGACATTCTACCTCCTCCTTGCAGAGTGGTTTGGCCGCGATTTCTAATTGCATGACTCAGATGTTCTTCCTTTTCCACAGCCTCCCACTTTGATATCAATCTTTTCCAGATTCATGGAGCAGAGAAATATAAAGCACTTGAGAACTGAGCGATGTGATGAAGGATACTAAATTTAAAAACTAATAATATTTTAACCTCTGAAAACAAGCTGGCTAGTCTATGAATTGAAACTGTACAACTACCAAAAAGCAAACGCCAGATATTTTTTTGATACCAAGGGATTTTCTTTCTGTAGAATGAGACTTTTAATTTAAGAAACTTTCCAGTCATCATCTTGGCATAGATTTTAAGCCACAGATGAGACGTTTAATTAATTTTTTCTATTCCCTAGCACACAAAATTCCGGTCTGGGTGAAAAAAAAAAAGGTAACTCTAATGACTCCCTTGCATCAAATAGACAGACAAGGGGCCAGCAGTGAAGCCAGCTGCATAGAAGTTTCTTTTCCCACACTGGTAAAAGGAAAAACTTAATGACAGACAAATTATTATGGTAGAATGTATTTCCAGTAATATGTATAGTAAGTGTCTGGTTAAAAGAAAATTGAACGAACCAATTAGATTCCTTCTTCTTCTAGCTATAGGGCCAAAGCTTCAGCTCGTTATTTTCTTAGAAACCCACCTTCACTGAGTTTTCTTAACCACTGTTAGCTCGACCACAATTGTGAGTAGGTAGACCCAGTCAATACCAGGAATGTGCTGATTTATTGCAAACAGAAACCAGATGAGTAACAAGGAGATAGTGCACTGGTAGAAACTATTTTGGAAAATGAGGGGTTTGGCATGCAGTGATTTTTTTTTTTTTTTTTTTCCCCCCAACTTCTTATAATATGCCATCCAAATACAGACTTGGAAATAGGTAGGTGGAACTGATTACTGCAGAAAAAAATGGGCTGGCTTCTGATCTGTTATACTTGTGTCTGTTCTGATGAGCCTTCATTGACTTTTACCAACATTTTTCCATCAATGTAGTCTACAACAAGTTTTTTCTTAGCATCCGAGTTTTGCATCAGCACAATTTCTTTCTTTCTCTTGTCCTGTCTACTTCTGACCTACCACCCTGGTTACTGCTGAGGAAAAAACAAACAAAAGTGGGTTTCTAAGAGTATGTTGAAAACACCATTCTGTAATAAGAATAAGGGAAGACAGGCAGCCTTGTATACTGGACGAAGGAGTCTGCACAGCTTCTGCCGTCTTTATAAGCTACCGAGTCTTGATATTTCTTGATTTTTGTTACTTGATTTGGTACTTTTCTGATTTCCCCACACACACACTTTTTGAAAAATACCAAAGGATTTACACATGTAAATTAAACGAATGAAAATTAATCAAGACTGCAATTTCATGGCTGCAGAGTAGTGGGGTCGTATGATCACATGCAGAAGTAAAGTAAGAAATAGCATTTGTATGGTGGTGGAGGAACCCCTAAAGCTCTTCATTCAGAAACTGAAAAAGCAATAGCTAGCAGTGGAGAGCACGACGCTGCCTCAGGAAGCCAAGGCTCATCAATGGGCTAATGGCAGTCATCTGTCTCAAAATAAAGAAATACGCTGGAAATGAACAAAGACGGATGTTTTTTTAAAGTCAAGTGTATGGCTGAAATCCTTCCAAACTCAAAGGAACTTTGCTCTTAATGTCTGATCCCTGTGTACCCAGAACTCTGCCAGAGGCCTCCCACTCCAGCAGTCTGTTCCAAGACCCTACAGAGAGGCATCTAACACTGAATTTCTGGTTCTTCCAGCGTATTTGGAAACAATAAATTTGGAAACAAAATCCATTGAAAATATTGCAAAGTTTTTATACAGAAAGATCTCTTCTTTCTGTTTATTTAGTTGGAAACATGTATGAAGCAGCCCTCTAACACGCTTTTCACATGTAGTCTACCTTTGTGCTGCTAAATGAAATATGAGTCCCAAGACCAAACAAGCCAAGAGCCTGATGTGTTCTAGATATCCGCGTTGCTTGAGATAGGCTTGATAACCTGTATTTCTGATAAGTCGCTTCTATATGAAACATTAAGTCATGGAACAGTGGAGCAACCTGGCTGTCATCTGGTATTGCTGCGAGGTATTATGGGATGTACAGTGGCAGACTTGGGTTGAGCAGGCATAGCTACTAATAGGCCTGCATGACAGGGTAGAAGGCACAGAGGTGCTCCCTTCCCAATCCTAGCAAATTCACCCAGAACCCATGTGTGTTCCGAGAGTCTGGCTACACAGTTTAATTATAAACGCACACTTGGGTTTGAAACATTACATAAGCAGAGCTATCAAAGTGTAGACTGAACATGTGGATAAATGTTTATATGTAATAGATGTCACTTCAGAAGTAGTCAGTACAATTCCCACAAACAAACCCTGCGCAAAAGGCCCATGAAAGCAGATTTATGCCTTTAAAGTCAACAAGACTATGCTTCCTCAGAACGAATCTCTTGAGTTGAGACCTCTCTGAATTTATAACATTTGTGTTGGCAAAAACATGCTGAATGTCACAACACTGCATAAAGACAGACATCTTACAAGCAGGCAGGCTCCAGAACGTCTAGCGTGTAGATAGCCTCAAACACTACCTGGAATAACGCTCAGAAATGAACAGAACTAATAAATGCCAGGCGTTCTTTATGGTTTGCATCATCAGGCAAACGGACACACATCTTACGCTATCATTACTAAACCACATAGCTTAAAAATTTTTTAGTAGCTTAGAAGAAGAATACATGAAAAAATACAGTCTCAATATTATGAGGCCATGACTGCGCAAAATGTCTGTCTGTATTTGTAGCGGTGTTGGCCAAACCGCGTGCATGGTAGTTGCTCTCTCATTTAGTATTCTGTATCTTATTCTTTGCATATTCTGGGCACTGAATAGTTATGCATTATATTATTTGCTAATCACAAATGCTCTTCCTGTGTTAAACTTAGAACTGCTTGTGTATGTGATCCAAGCCAGATTTTAATCAAGTTCCCAGAGGTGAAAACCTTGTTCATCACAATATTGGTTTAGTTGTACCATCTCATATCAAATTTGCATATGCTACAAAAAGGAATTAAACAGCCTTCTAAACCATAGACTTATGACTTCTGACCAGCATCAAAACAAAAAGCATTGAAATTCCTTGAGAAATACTGTGCTTATGTTATTTCCACCACAAGTATAAACAAATGCGACAGTCATAAATGCTTTGGGGAGGATAATCATTTTTCACGGTCGCCATGACAATTTTGAAATCTTGGTAGGTTCAGAGTTCAAAGATATAGTTACATGCCTATTGTGCATTTAAAATCAAACCCAAATTTTAACTTTTTGTGCTTTCCCTGCCTCTGAGCCCAAACTAATTATCTTCAAGTAGTTCAGCACTGTAATGATTACTGATCATATTCCATGAAGTACTTCTTTGTTGTGGTACTGTATAGTAGGAAACTATGAGACATAAGGGTATTTAGTATTCTTTCCCTCCTACCAGACTCACTAACGAGGAACATGTGTTTATATTTGTTCTTATATTTCAAGGTATTTTGGAGAAAACAAACCAAAGTCATTCTAATAACAACAATACCTCTATCTTCATCTGAGAAACGCGATAAAAGGAAGGTGGACATCTAGGTGATACTGTCATTCTTGGATAAGGAACCTGGGTCACAGAGAGTTAAGTGCCTTGGCCAAAGCTACCTGCAATCTTGATCTGTCAGTTCTGCTGACAGCGATGGTGCATTTCTTTATATTGATCAACATATATATCTTTATATTTGCTGCAAGGTTAGGGCGTATCTTTTGCGTATTTGCTCTGCTCAAACGTAGTTGTGAGAGCCATGATCTTTTCTCACAGTTTTGTAAAATGAACGTCCCGTGACATAATAATAGTATTTGATTGACACATCAAAGGAAGTGGCGTAAAGTAATGTGCACAATAAGCAAAACTTCTGGGCCAGTGGAGGAAAGCCTTTGGCAAATGGATTGAAATCAACAAATATAGGTTGATGTAGAGATTAGGCAAAGTTTCTCTCCAATATATTCCGTTTGTGTAAGAGACAGTGGCTAAAGGTTATATGGCTTCAAAAGGTACTCTATTAAAATGGAAAAGTGCAGTCTCTTATTGGCACAGCTGAACATATCCCAGCTTTAGCTGCTGTTTAATGCTCTAGTAATGCATGTTTCACTGCAGTTTCTGATAAATGTTAGAGAATTAATTTCATATTTTTATATCCCCACCTCCAGGGTGTTTAGAGGTTATGGACTCAGTAGCATACTATCATAGCTTCCACATCTCGCTGTGTGTTTCTGGACACCTTTAATCATGGAAATGTTTAACCAGCAAAAGAAATAACACCTGGAAGATCACCTGAGTGTACAGATTCTTACTGTTACGCCTAGATCCATTTCCGACATAAACAAACTTTCATCCCTCCATTCTAGCGTCAAGCTAACTGTTGTAGTCATGTCAACATTCATTCATAAACCTGTGTGAATAGATTTTTAAAACCCCAACTTTCACTTTACTGTGCTTTATCAGCTTTGATGGGAATTTAGGGTTCTCAAGGAATGCAGAATTAAGACATGGAAGGCAGATAGAAAGCAGTTCCTTCCTTTTGATATCACTGTTATGTTTCTGTATTGGGTTTTCTTTTCTATGACACGAAATTAAATACTTTGGTATTTATTTCTGTCTTGTTACGAGTAGGCATTAAACTCTAAAATGTCTCTGTAACGCAGGGTGGTTGTATGATCTTTTATGTTTAAGATATTATAGTTAAAATATATATCCTATATATAGGATGTACAAACAGTAACACTGAGAAATACAGTATTTTGTGTCATGTATATAGCAGTGTGTCTATGTATTGCTATATACATATGAATACATATGCATGTCACTTGCATATACATATGTGTAAAAAGAAAAGCTGGACATGAGCCAGCAGTGTGTGCTCGCAGCCCAGAAGGCCAACCCTGTCCTGGGCTGCATCCCCAGCAGCGTGGCCAGCAGGTCGAGGGAGGGGATTCTGCCCCTCTACTCGGCTCTGGGGAGACCTCACCTGGAGCCCTGCGTCCAGCTCTGGAGCCCTCAGCACAAGGAGGACATGGAGCTGTTGGAGCGGGTCCAGAGGAGGCCACAAAAATGCTCCGAGGGCTGGAGCCCCTCTGCTACGAGGCCAGGCTGAGAGAGTTGGGGCTGTTCAGCCTGGAGAAGAGAAGGCCCCGGGGAGACCTTAGTGCGGCCTTGCAGTGCTTCAAGGGGGCCTAGAGGAAAGATGGGGACAGGCTTTTTAGCAAGGCCTGTGGTGACAGGACAAGGGGTGATGGGTTTAAACTAAAGGAGGGCAGATTTAGGCTGGATGTAAGGAAGAAATTTTTTACAGTGCGGGTGGTGAAGCACTGGAAGGGGTTGCCCAGAGAGGCAGTGGAGGCCCCATCCCTGGAAACATTCCAGGTGAGGTTGGACGGGGCTGTGAGCAACCTGATCTGGTTAAAGATGTCCCTGCTCACTGCAGGGGGGTTGGGCTGGATGGCCACTAAAGGTCCCTTCCAACCCAAAGCATTCCATGATTCTATGATAGGTGCATGCATAGTTAACACCACACAGGAAAAAAGCTCAATTTCAAATTATGCCTCTTCTTTCTAAAGAAGGAGTACCGCTCAGTGCTAAGGAATGTAACAGTGTCCTATTCATAGCCATTTCTGACACGGCGTTTAGTATAACCATAATAAAGAGACATAACAAGCGAAAAGAACTGGAAAAATTTTGTATTCTTGTTAAGTGCCAGTAAAGCTGATACAGAGCATGTCTGCCACGGACATTATGCAACACGGAGTAGTGAGATCTTCTGTTTCTAGAGGATGTGGTCTGAAAGAATAGCAAATAGGTTGCAGGAGTTAGAGCAGAATTTTTTTTTAAGGGGTAGCATTACTCAGCAAGTTTCATACATAGGAGTCAACTCTTTTTCATTTCTGTGGGGGTTTTAGATGTTCAGTTTTAGCTGGCTACAAAGAGTATGTCGTTCATGTTTCTTTTTTAAACTGTGGAAAGGACACACTTTGGAGAAAAAGCAAAATAATAACAACAACAACAACAATGATACCATGAACTATTTCACTTCTGAAGTTTAAAATAATTTAGAAATGTGATTTGTCCCGTGGCAGAGCAGATGCTAAAGGGAACCCTTCTGCTAAGGAGCTGGAGAAGGGAAAAAGGAGAATGGCAAACTGTTTGACCAACTTTACCGCAAAGAAAAATAGAGCATCAGGCTACAGTCTCTCGCCTTGTGCAATGGCACGCTCAAAGACAGTTTTTGGCCCCTCAGAAATGTTGTTGCCACTTGACGCAAATCACTTCAGACAGGGACCCATTTTTTTGCCAAGTGTTTCCAGGGAGGCTCATGGGACGGAACATGTCGCCGCCTGCTCTACGTGATATCTGTCTTTCTCCTTCTTTTCTGTCATTGTCTGGGCACAGAGCCAAGGTCTGGGCATTTCGACATTCCGTGGCCTCTCAGCTGTGCTGCTCCTTATTTTCACCGCACCCTGGTCCCCACACCTGCGCCCGTCCTGGCCCAGCTTATCTGCTGGGCCTGGCAGCCCTCCCTTGAGACCATGAGCCTCGGCATGTGCCCATGCTTCGGAAGTGCTGCCGGGGACTGTCTTCTCTGTAGCTGTGCCAGGGACTTGCTATGTTTCTGGCCCATCCTGGTGGCTTTCCTCAGCCCCAAGCCTCACACCTCTGTGCCTGCCCCACACCTGAAGCGGTGCCATGAGCTGCACCTCCTCATTATGCTCAAGGTTCATTCTCATGGTCCTCCCTCGCCTCAGGTTGCACTCCTTCATGCCTGCCTTGTCCCTGGAACCCTGCCCTGCTATCTGCCTTCTCACCACACCTGGTTCCCGTCATCCTCCCAGCCCCTAAGCTTTACTCCACCATGTCTGCTCTGCCTCCAAAACAGCGCCGGGGCCGCAGCTCCCCAGTGCTGCCCTGCCTGTCCTACCACCTCTCTCAGCCCAGGGCCCTGAAGCTCTGTGCTGCACCCCCGCTGACACCACACCTCAGCCCAGTACTCCAGACTCTGCGTCTCCTGCCTTCTCCCTCTCCACAAACTTTGAGCTCAGTCCCACTGTCCTATGTCGTGACTGCTCGGTGGCGTATATATAAAATTGAACGCAGACACTGCCCATGCCTTGCTAATTTGTGATTTATTCTCTTCAGATGAACTCTACTTGATGAAGTAATCTAAATGTAGGTCTGCCAGATAGGCACGAAATGAACCACAGGACAAGGTTTCAAGTGTCACGACTCTCAGATGGTTCCCAGCATGACAGGTCTCTGCGCTGACCTGTTGTGGCTCACTCTGTAGCCTCTGTAGCTGACTTCCACGTGCTACAGCAGTGGCAGGGCATGCTGCCACTGACCTGGGAGAAGAAATGCTTCCACAGGGCTGAGAATTAACTTCTTCCAACAAGGCTGAGAAAGAAGAGCAGGGCCATGAGCTGTCGCAGCTGCCAGACTTGTCAAAGAGGGCTGCAAAAAATAATGGAGAAAAAGAGTCAGGAAAGAGCAGTGGAAAATAGAGCTGAGGGTATGAAGTAGGGCTTTTGCTTTCCTCATACACTACTAACAGCTAAAACCAAGTGAGAATTACAAAAGCACATGATTAAGTATTTTCTATACTGTACTCTTTATGGCCTGACCTTCTTAGCCCTAGGCTGAGTCCACTGATACCTGTGGTTATCATCATTCCTAAACTACAAGTACTCTTAAACTACAAGGGATTTGTCACCCTGAATTTCTTCTTGTCATTACAGCATTAAGTACATTTTACATATTTCTACCTTATTTTCTTTCTTTTCTTCTTCTGTGTGCTTAAGTAAATGGAAGTGTGAAGTCCTTTCTAGTTTCAGATTTGACATCATAACCAAGAGAGTTCTCAAATACTATCGAAGCGCATAAATTCTGGATCGTCAGAAGAAAACAAAGCCATCTTTATTTCTGGCAATAGGGTCCTTGACCTTGACCTACACCAGAAGAACAAATGCTCTGTCTTCTCATCTTGTTGTGACATGTCCCTGTGTTACTTTAAATCACTGTTGAGGATTGTCAAATCAATTATTAGGGTCTGAAATGCGCTTCCAGTGGTGTCTGGATCCTTCCTAATAAATAGCTATAGTTAGTCTTAAACCTGAAATGCAAATGCACAGTTCCTTCAAACTCTGAGACTCGTTTGGCAGAGAGGCGTTTCAGTTAAGTTTCAGACTACACAGACTTTAAGAGAGAGTAAATAATGCGTTTTTATTTTACAGAAACGTGTCTGGAGTGAAAATTTCAATTTTACTTACAGTATTTTGTTAATGCATTGAGCATATTTTCATATTAAGAGAAGCATTTAATGAATATTTAACTCTTAAAATACTTTGGCTGCAGTCTTATTAAAACAAAGTAGATCCAGGTCAACTCACCCAAGTAATGCAAAAATCAGAATGGGGAATGCCATCATTAAAACATACGTTTTCATCACAAGTGGAATATCAACATTTTCACCGAGGTCTGAAAAAAATAAGTGCTAGAATGACAAAATACTGTATTTTGTCATCTTTGGTCAGAAAAAAAACACATTGAAATATTCATGAATCAAAACATTTAATATCTATTTGCTTACATTTCGAGTCGATTCTGAATGAAAGAGTATTCCCTTCAGTGTCTTCAGGGAGATGGAGCTCGAGGAGTTTCACGTCCCCGTTCTCTGCATTATCTAGTAAAACTGTATTTCTTGACGTGCGTCACACAAGTACGTCAAAGGGGATCGCCCTTTGCGAGTTTCATCAGTTGCATCCTGCAGATAATAGCACTGGCTCTGACGCCAGGGATCAATTTGGCATTGCGTCTTCTGCAGTGTCTGCAGTGAACCAAGTACCAGAGCGACTGACTTATAAAAATGTCATGGTAGTTTGGAAAGACATTTTTGTCCTTGCTGGAGAAATACAACTTTTCAGAAGCCAGCGTTACTTACATACAGTTCCTCAAGCCTCACTTCTCATAGTGGGTTCAGATAACAATGTCCAGCTAATGGCAAAGCAGGTAACGACTGTGATCACCCTCAGTGTATGTCTGAAAAGAGGCCGCATCTTTGGTTGTGATTCCATCTTTTCCACTGCACCACCTCCTCCATCTGAGACATCTTCTATGTCTGATCAAGTTAGTCAAGGCAATGACTCAATTTTGTTATGACTTTTTCAGGGCTACATACATAATATAAACATTTTGTATTTACTGCTAGTCATCGTTCACCAAGTTGTTATTTTTGGCAGTGATGATTTTTCCAGAGGAATATAAATTGAACAAGGTTGGACTCTGTAGAGTATAAATGAAGGAGAGTTAATGACATCTCTTGTTTCCAGTTTTATGGTTCTACTTTGTTTTGTTTTCATTTTAAGCCATGATCAGGGAAGACTGTTTGGAGCAGCTGCTTTCTAACGAATATACTTTAGAGATGATTGTTAAGTAAATATTTTTGTTGTGTTTAAAGGCCTTGAAGATACTGCATAGCTCCTTACTGCCTTGTTTACAGTCGTTCAGCCCAATTCACTTCAGATATTTTTAGACTGTTTCCTAGATCAGTCTGACAGAGGGAGTAAGATAATTACTGACAATTCTGGGAATGGAATAGCATCATAACAGTGAATAGTAGAATGGGAAAGAAAAAGATTGCTAGGGTAACTCTAGAGACCAGGAATAATCTGCAGGATAATGACAGAACAATATTTTGGCTATCAAACGGATACCCTGGGTAAGTGCCAAAAACCCGATCAGATCACCTCAGTCGAAACTGGTCCAGACTCAACTTTAGAGGTGAAGAATGAAGGGACCATTTCACCAATTAAAATTTTTGCTTCTGTGATTTCTGTGACATCATTGATTCCAGACGTGGACCATATTACGTCTGTCTTCAAGACACAGGGTTTGCTCCTGCCTGTTCATTTTGGCATTCTCTTAAAGCCTTCGAGCAGAACAAGTAGCATGGCAAATTCGCTTTATATGGCCCATGAAATGTACATTCAGTTAGAGTATCCAAGGTTACCAGGCTTTGGACCAGACCCTACGTTTTCCAAGCACTATGGCTTGGGGGAGATGGAGCATGAGGAATGGTTATCTGCTCCCTTCCAGAGAGGCAAAGTCAAGCCATGGAATATATGCTGGGGTCCCTTCTCTGTCTCAGAGGGACCCTTGCAGCAGGGGAAACACTCGTTTTTGCACTGTGCCCCATCATTGCATGGATGAGCATAGAATTTAGTCTAGATTGGGGTTTGCAGCCTTTTCTGGTAAGGTGGCTGCTTGACTGCGTTGAGAAAAGCCATTATGTAACCCACTGTTATTTGGAATTTCGAGGGAAGATAAGTAAAGTACTTATTGTTTGGCCAAGCACAGTGTTATTTTTTACAGCATTACAGCTTAGCTGTTCTACACATATTAATGAAAAATATATATATTATATAGACATAACGTGACTTGCGGGCCTGTGGGAGCTGCGGGCAGTCTATGTTTGCTAGGAAGCACTGACCCAACTCTGCCAACCGTGTGCACTGCTGTTGCATGTACGAGGTGGGCAGAGGAATAATCTTTTTGCAGTCATTTTGCATATTACCTCCTGATGTCTTGCTGACCTGCAGCGTCCCCGAGTAACAGGCTGATTACTGCCAGCCTAGAGTTCAACTTGAAGTACAGGCATACACGCAAGGTTTATTTTTATGAGACTTTACTGAGTATATTTGTCCACTTCATCTCTTATTACAGCTGGTTTCAGTCAATTGTAATTCTTGTAAAAATTCCAGCCTGGCAGTTTCAGAGACATTTTCTGTCTGTCCAACAGGCTGTAACAACAGGGCTACCCCAATATAGACCACCTGAACCGTGCGAGCCCCATCTGATGGGGCTATGAAAAGGGATGAGTCAGTCTCTATCACCCGTTTTTCTTTTATTGACTTTTCATTTGTTTTCTCTTTGCCAAAGTTGGTATAACAGGCTAAAAAAGATGAAGTAAACCACGAAAGGAGTTCTATGATTCTATGATTCTATATTAGAAACAACAAAAAAAGTGTTGCATATTCTATTTTCTGTTCCTCCTTATATTTCTTCCTTTCAGAAGAATGAAACAAAGAAATGAATCTGCCCATCTCTCATTGTGCCTGGCCCACGCGTTTCTATGACTCAAAGCACAGATGGATAGTTTTGCATTGTCTGCTCATCTGTCCGTTGTCTGCTCATATATCCACCCCTAGTTACTGCTGTTTCAGCTCTTCATACTCATACTGAAGGTTCACAATATTGTGACCCAACAATTTGCTCTTCAGTTTAGAGAATAATGCAACGCCAACGTGGCCATGTAGTGCGTACCTGTGCTTACCAACTGGTTTGCTACGTTGGGTTTCAGGAATGTCCTGAAACTATAAGTATCTGGCCACCTGGTACCATTACTTTCAGGTTAAACGTATGGTCACGGCATCGTTGTAAACAGGCATATATATCCTTGGAAAAGACGCTGGCGAGTGGGTAGGCCTGAGACAAAATATGCTAGGCACCAATGATTAGTTTTAATATAGTTTTAAGTATAGTTTTTAACTCTTAATATAGTTTTATTCAACAGGCTCTGATATTATTTTGTCATCGCTGTTGAAACACAGACAATTCAGGCTGTTACCTGCACAGCGTTACTAACTATATGCAGTATATTGACAATCGCATGTTAATTTGTGTTGCTACCCATATACCGATCAGATTTTTAAAAGCACAGGGCAAATAATGAGTATGCTTTTTATTATCAGCAAGCTGAGTATATAAATGAATCCATTTACCTTGTTCGTGTTTGCATCCGTGTTACATGCAAGAACACTTGAGCATTTCAATTTACCAGCGCGGAATGTGTATGATGAAACTGTCTGTCCAGTATTTGTTCCATAAAAGTTTTCAGACTCTCATCGTCAGAAACGAACGGTAACACGTACTTTTGTTCAGCCAGTTACAGCTGAACAGACAACTTGGGTTCAGAGCTGGTATTCAACAAAGTGAAAAAAGCCAAAAAAATGTATTGGTTGAATAAGTCCACATAAAAAAAAAAAAAATCACTGGCATTTCATAAACAGAAGAAAAGGCTCAATCAGTCAAAGAAATCATTATTCAATCAGCTTCATTTTAGGAGGAAAATTTATACACAGTAACTACTGTTACAGATGGTGAGTATCTCAGAAGATATTATTATACAGTCTGTACTCTGAAGCCATCAAAGACTGGGTGGCATTGGTAAATAACAGTGTGCCTAACTCAGAGTCCCTGAATCAATATGCACAAACCCCAGAAAACTGGGACAGTCTGGCAAAGGCGTCTCCATCCCTGGAGAGCTTCAGGCATGAGATGTGACAGCTACAGAATTAATTTGTTGAGACATCAGGAAGGACAGCAAATATTAGCAACCGGTGTATCTTCTTCCACATCTTATTTTCCCCTTTACCGCAATGAGCAACGACAGATGAGAATCATATTGAATGCTTGCTTTTGGTTTTGTCCCCAAACCTTTCTGTTCTTTTGTTTGCTATTTTAGAATCTTTCTGAATATCTCTGCACAGACAGACAGGATTTGGTCTGCTTCTACATTTTGCCATTGAAATAACGACTGGAAGTGAGACTCATGAGATTTCTAAATTCATTCTGTCTGTATTTGCTGTCTACACCCACGATGCCCGTTTCCTCCCTGATGACCCAAGTGCTCAAGATCATTGTTCCGAGGCACATTTCTCCTCTCTCCCTCTCCTTAATTTTTCTATTGCAGAAGCTTTTGCTTCTGACCTTCAACTTTTTGACACATCGCTTGTTTCATTTTCTATATCCCACCAAATTTTCTGTGTTACACCTAGCACTGTTTGCCACGTGATATATATGAACTGAATCTAAAGAAGAACGGACAACTGCATGAAAAATAAAACCCTCCAGCCAGTGTTAAAAAGCTACTTCACTGATCACCAGTGGGAAGGAAGTGAGATTTGCACATGAGGATTTCTAAATTATAAAAACTTGCAACAAACATGAGTATGAGCAATAAGGAACTTCCTTCCAGTTATCAACATTACGTGTACTTCCAGAAATCTAAAGTGGTGTAGAATACTACGGTACCAGCATTGTGTTCTCACGGAAAAGCCTGAAAAGCAAGCTGCAACATGGAATGCATGCCCAGTGCCTTGATTTACAAACATATTAATGGAAGAGCTTTAAAAACAAGGTACAAAGAAACACACTGCACTGCCTTGTCCACACTGGCAGCTTACCATGTTTGGAAAATAAGTATCTTCATGCTTTTAATTTTAAACAAAGGCTTTAGGGCATTCCACAGTAACAAGAATGGAAACTCGGAGTGCAGCTTGTTAATATGCGTAAAAAAACCTTGCAGCTACTTCCCACAGATCTGATCAGGTGCCATTTAACAGCCTACATCCATGACATCCATTGTTAAACGATGGCTGAAACACTATTTACTTTGGATCCCGGCATTCGTTTCATAACCCTCTTAGAAGAAGAGCGATAAGTAATGCAGACCACACATGCTAACATTCTTTGGGTTATAGCTATCGTCCTTCCCAAAGCAGCAGATACACACACCATATGTACTTCTCTGGGGCTGTGCCTTAGTGAGAACGGCAATTGCATTGTTCTGTGGAGAGATGGCATACAAAACTATCATTTTTATTAATGATTTTCAAAAAAAATTCAAGGAAATTTGGCTCCAGCTGTGACTCCCAGTGATGTGAATGTTGAAGCTTCTCTGCGGGTAGCTGATTCCTGGGGGAAATGTATCACAGTTGAATGTTTTTATTCAGATTACATTATCTAGAATAAATATATTTGGGTTAGATGCCTGTTTTCCTAGTACAAAATTGAATATTTGAAATTTTTTTAATAAACCAGCTGGAAATAGGAAAGCTGATGGTATGCTGTGTATAACTGGCCACTATTTTTAGAACTTCAACAATCTGGTCACATGAGTGGTATCAAAGTTATAACTTATATGCAATATACACATTTTTCTCATTACACCGAGTATGGTCCACAGCAGACTGCAATCAGATTAAAATAATGAACAAAGACAGAATCATAGAATCATTTGGTTGGAAAAGACCTTTAAGATCATCGAGTCCAACCGTACCTGCCCACCACTAAACCATGTCCCTAAGCACCTCGTCTGCCCGGCTTTTAAACACCTCCAGGGATGGGGACTCCACCACTTCCCTGGGCAGCCTGTTCCAGTGCTTGACAACCCTCTCCGTGAAGAAGATTTTCCTAATATCCAATCTAAACCTCCCCTGGATGTTTGTGGCAAAGAGAGTTTGCTTTTTATACATCGATCTGAGAATGCTTTACGAGAGCAGATGAACACAGCTGCTTCCAGTTTGCCAAGCAAGAGGCAGGACTGAGGCACGGAGAGGTGAAGGTACTTGCTTGACAGCAGTGAGTAAGGCACAGAAGAAGGGAGAAACTATCTAAAGGCCAGATCCCTCCATATAACCCCAGTCATATGCAAATTTTTCCTGCAAGAACAAGCAAGCAAATTATCACAAACAAATAATCGTACGGGGGCACGCTGAGTGCAAGTTGCTGGTATGTTCCGGTGTGCTTCAAAATACTCTGCTTTCAGCAACAGCAGCTGCCTGACCTACGGGTTTCTATGGGTTCAAAGAAAAGCCAGAAACAGAGCAGAATCATCTTTTGCCTCTAACTCTCCCAGAACAGTTACATACACAAAGCAGAATCAAATTTAAAATCATTTTTGCTATGGCACGTTATTTCTTTTCTGAGCCAGGTGTTGACAGAAGGCTGGATCACTACGAGCTACACAATCGACTATTTAAGTGCAGAAATTTGAAGCGTAAAGTTCACAGGTCAACAGGGTGAAAAGTGGTAAACTGCATGACTAAGAGTTTGAGTGATTAGCCCATAGATGTTAGTTTTGTCCTATTCCTACACATACCCTTTACTGGTAGGGTAAGACAGGAAGAACCATGGGAATTCCCTGACCCATGCACATCCTTTGGGTGTTATACACTTTACTAGTTAGCGTTATCGGCAACATTGCGTTGTGCAAACGCGTTACGTGAACAGGAAGCTATTATACTGCCATTGCTCAGGCTGCTTCAAATTTTAGTCACTAGAAAGAGGGTCAACATCCTCTTTTCAAAGTATCTTTCCATTATTAAACATGCAGTGATTGCTGCAAAATGTTGTTTCCTCAAATAGCAGCTCAAAGAAGATATTTTTACCTTCCATCAAGTGTTTTTGTATCATACATTACCTAATAGTTTACTCCACTGTAATGATACACAGTTATTAGGGAAAATGTAGCTCTCGTAGGAACAGCTAGTAGAATGATAACTCTTTTTTATTGCGTGACTATCATCAAAGTACAGTAGCTATCCCATAACTTTATCGGTAATGTGATGGACCAGGAATACCATTATTCTGTCATTTAATCACAACAGATGAGTAACACCCCTTGGTTTATGTGCAAAGATTAAAATAAATCAATACTGCAACAATATCTAGACATTTATGTACATTTTTCTTTACATAGGTCTCAATGTCTACTACAAAGGTAATACTGTATCTCATTTTACCCAACACCACAAAAACATTTTACAAAATAAGATTGCTTGTAAGCTGCATTAGGATTCTGTAATAAGCATTATACCAGGGTGATGAGTTGTTATTACAGAAGCAGTGTTATTACTTGAAAAGAAGTCTCAGAAGAATGCAGTTCTTTAATCTTAGAAATGGAACAAAATTAGTGACAATACTACAAAATTAGTGAATATTGATCTTACTGCTATTATAGAAAAACTGTTTCTTCTTTCACTTTAAACAATCAATGGAAACATTGACGCAGTGTGATTAAAAATTGTATGAAACGATATATTGATACCTGAAGTACCAGGAGGTAAATGGATGGAGCCCTGAAACAGAGTAGGGCTGGCCAATGACATGGAGCTGTGAGGCTTCTGGTTTAAATCTGGCTGCTCTAACTAGCTGAACTTCATGCGTATGTGCAGGATAAGATCTTACGAGACAGTCTGATGTATAATATGTATTCTATATCTTTTTGGATAATGGGGAAAATTAAGATGTCATGGAAAAGACTGTAGCTTTCAGGGTTCCTCCCTCTGAAACAGTATCCAACAGTAGTAATGTTGGATCCCAGGAATTCTTAATAGAGTTGGAATTATTTCTCTAGCTATTCAACATTTAATTAGGGTTGGCAGGACTGGACCGCTGTTCTTAGGAAGTATTGCAGCTGTTGGACTCTTATCCTGTGAATAGCTGTGCCTATAAGGATGACTACACAAGTCCTATGAGTTAGAGCTACTCATCTGAGAGAGTTTCTCATGTGTGCCCTTGGTGTTGATTCAGTATAATCCTAATGAAGATGAATAAACTGTTTACGTAACTCATGCCATCGCATATTCTGTAACACTGCCACCGACTGCTGGTTCCATGGCTGCATTCCACTCACTGTTGAGTCTCTTCTTATGAGTAATTAAGGTCAAACTTTAATCAAACAGGTAATGTATGAGAAGTCTGTGTAAAAACATGAAGGTAAACCAAAGGTAGTATAAAGAATAGGTCAGATAAATAATAGACATCTTGTGGGCCATTATCTGACTCAACATGACTAGTCACATACAGATTTTTTTGAACTTGCTGTTCAAACATCAGCGTTTATAAAGCAGGTTGTCGAGTCTTTGTCAGGGGAGCCTATTTGCACTAAGCAAATAGATAGCCACCTTTCCTCCTGCTATTGGCAGGCTGACCAAAGCAGGATGCTCAGTAGTCTCTTTTCAAGCAATGAATCATAGAATCATAGAATCATGGAATGCTTTGGGTTGGAAGGGACCTTTAGAGGCCATCCAGCCCAACCCCCTGCAGGGAGCAGGGACATCTTTAACCAGATCAGGTTGCTCACAGCCCCGTCCAACCTGACCTTGAACGTTTCTAGGGATGGGGCCTCCACTACCTCTCTGGGCAACCCCTTCCAGTGCTTCACCACCCTCAGTGTAAAAAATTTCTTCCTTCTATCCAGCCTAAATCTGCCCTCCTTTAGTTTAAAACCGTTACCCCTTGTCCTGTCAAGGTGCCATGTCTTTGAGTCTTTTTAATGTGCATTGCAGTAGAACTTTGGATCTTGTCCAGTTTTATAAAAATTAAGCAGAAACACATTATTAGACA
Organism: Balaeniceps rex; assembly: GCA_013401315.1. Classification (NCBI taxonomy): domain Eukaryota; kingdom Metazoa; phylum Chordata; class Aves; order Pelecaniformes; family Balaenicipitidae; genus Balaeniceps; species Balaeniceps rex. The sequence goes on along the minus strand of VYZW01003533.1, from coordinate 107,548 downwards.
TGAAGAGCCTTATCCTGGAACTCCTGACTAAAGCAATGATTATTCTTATGTACAGTAGTTGCAGTAATATTTTTCATTGCAGTGAATTCACTGCAACTATTCATTGCAGTGAATATGAAGTCTACAAATAGACTAATAACTCGAGTAGATTCTCTGCTGGCTGCCTGTGGTGTGGTTGGGAGCATTAGTTTTGAATAGACTAGATGGTCTAATGCCTTCACTGTATAAAAACTGTGGTGTTTGTATGAAGAAAAAACAGGAAAATAATATGCTGCTGTCCAAGCCTCGCTATACAGTGACAGGTTTTGTTTTAAGAAGACAACTATAAAATACAGATAGACTTGTATGTGCTTTTAAACCTCTGTAAAATAAATGTCTAGACACAATAAATCCATGAAATTAGTCCTAAGCAGTCACCAGAGGAACCAGTGAAAAGCAGCGCCCAGAAAGTCCAAAACTAAAAGCAACAACAAAATTGCGCTTAAGCCACTCAGAAGATCCTGTAAACAAAGTGATGCTCTGAACATGGGCTTGCCATCTGGAGTTCATAACCCTTCTGCTGTAGGCAAAGATCAGGGCTGACAAAACTGCCCGAGGGTGACATCATGTGGGGACATCTGCGGTGGCAGCAGCTCCTTGGGCAGCCGCGGCCCTTCGAAAAGGGCCTAATGTCAAGCCTACAGCCCGAGCTCTCTGTCTGGATTCGACATAATTATTTTTCGTTGGCAAACATTCAGTAGCTGAATCCATTAATATAAATTGTCCTCACAGGAACGAAACTATCAGTGAAGGATCTTGTGCTGGCACAAAACACTTCCCTCAAGTCCTTGTAATGAGTCTGCTGCTTATCTCCGTGTTGATAAAAACCACGCTGCCCTGCTCTCTGGCCAATTAATGAAAACCTCTCATCCTTCTCATTCAGAACTTGACCTGACTGTGTAGGACACAGATATTTCTACAGACTCCATGTGGTCCAGCTTAATGCCTTTTTGTAGCTGCCTGTTCGGTTTGGGTTTATCCTAGTTATTCCGTTTTCTTGGCTGCTCTCAAGAATGCCTTCCACCCTTCCTTGAGTTTACAGAATTTACAGAACAAGCCACCCTTCTCCAACCTTACAAATCCACATCTTTCGCTTTCTAATTTCTCTGAAACTCAGGCAATTCCCTTCCATTTTCCTTTAAGACTTCTGTTTCTAGGGTCTTTGCTGAGCCAGTCCTGGCTTTTGGTCAGCCAGTTACTGTGACTCAACAGAGGCATAATGGCCCACTGTGTACAGCATTAAGTTAAATGCTTTAATGATCCTTCCTGATACTGACCTTTATGAATCCCCTAATCCTTCTCAGAGAGCTCCTAGGCCCTGCTTTCCTTACTAACCGAGGTATTTATTCCTTAGCAACTCCAAGAAGCTGTTTAACAGCAATAGCCATTTCTCCTTTTGGTTTTCTTTACATTCACCTCGGGGTCCTTCTTTGCCTGTTGTGCCTGGTCACCGAGGCACAAGCAAAACAGCGGAAGTTATTTGGCAGGTCAGAAGCACATTTCAGGCTGTAGTCCAAACTGTCCGTGCAGACACAGTCTTCAGATTCTTTAGCCATGAAGCTCAGCAAGTTGACTGAGCATACACTGATTTATCGAAGTGATTTGGGCAATTCTCAGACACGAGAAAAAGCAGAAAGCACTTCTTTCTCCTTGTCCATTAAAAATCCCTGATGCAAATAACATATAAGAATTTCTTTACTACTACCCAAAAAGGGGATACCATACGCCAGCTTCTCTGTTTTCATTCTTATAAATGACTGAATAATTTGTGCTGAAGTTGTCCAAAAATCTTCAGAACCTGCCATGAGAAATTTCAGACTGAATGGTTCAAGGTCATAAACACCAGGTCTTTGAGTGGAAATTGTCAGAAAGCCTGACTAGCAGCTTGAACGTACTAGGTGGCATTATGTTCAGTGTCTGGGTGTTTCAATTCAGGATATTCCAAGTAACATAGCTACGTACGGAGAATAGTGCCTGCTTGCTAAGCTGCTGTACCTAAGCAAGATAATTTGAGAGTAATCAAAATGATGCTCAGCTGCACCTTCTCTAATTAGGCAGAAACATGTTTGCTTTTAGGTTGACTTTCTCAGTTGCTGTGTCCTGCTATTAAAGTAATTGGTCTCCCGTCCTTGTCTGACCCAGAAGGGGACAGAGATAGGGGTAGTCACCTCGCTTAACCAGTCTAGCAAGGAACTGTCATGCTTTCATTTAAGACCTTCCTCTCCCAACCCACACTCCTGCCCCAGTTTTAACCAGGTAAGATTCTTGCAAAGGAAGTTGAGCCTTAAGTGCAGGCAGCACCAGGATTCATTCTCCGCGAATAAACACCATACTGATAAGAAATAATAAGAACCTTGTGGCTGTCGTGGTTTAACCCCAGTCGGCAACTGAGCACCACAGAGCCGCTTCCCCGCAGTGGGGTAGGGGAGAGAATCGCAAAAATAAAGTAAAATCTGTGCGTTGAGATAAAGGCAGTTTAATGGGACAGCAGAGGAAGAGAAAGTAATAATAATAACAATGATAAAAGAATATACAAAGCAAGTGATGCACAATGCAACTGCTCACCACCCAGTGACCAATGCCCAGCCCGTCCCCGAGCAGCGATCGCTGCCCCCCAGCCAACTCCCCCAGTTTCTATACTGAGCATGACGCCGAATGGTATGGAATGTCCCTTTGGCCAGGTTGGGTCAGCTGTCCTGGCCGTGCCCCCTCCCAGCTCCTTGTGCCCCTGGCAGAGCACGGGAAGCTGAAAAGTCCTTGCCCAGTGTCAGCACTGCTCAGCAACAACTAAACCATGGGTGTGTTATCAGCATAATTCTCATCCTAAATCCAAACCACAGCACCATGCCAGCTACTAGGAAGAAAATTAACTCTGTCCCAGCCAAAACCAGGACAGTGATTAAAGCAGAGGCTTGGAGTCAGGAAGCTTGAGTTTACATCTGTATATTCTGGGTGACTTTGTGAAAAACCCTTGAATCGAAACCAGAGAACAATGCCCATGAGTTTTCATTGCTGCAGTATTTCTGTTGCTGATGCTGATAAACATGTCTGAAGATGGGTAACATCTGAAAAAAGCTCTTAAAAACTACAAGCAGTCTTGAAAATGTAAACGTTAATCTCCCTTCCCGTGGTTGCCCCACCACAACACACCAAGCAGGTTGAATGGTTACTGCCTTAATTCACAATTAAATCACTGTGAGTTCCTGGGTACTCCAGGATTTAAATATTTTTTTTTGGCTTTACAAGAAACATTACATACTCGAGAGAGCAGTGAAGACTCATAAGTGAATGTGGACCCTCATCACACTAATCTCCCGGGAAAGTGGCTGTAGTTGGGTACAAGACTTCGATGAAGCATATTATAAAGTCAGCACCTTGTGCATGTAGATCAGGGGATTGAGACCAAAGGCTCCAACCTGGGCTTCTCAATGGAGAGAGTAGGCACAAGCCGGCGTACACCCCTCTGGCCAAGGCATCAGTGCTCTCATAAAAGGAACAGTTCTGTAATCCAACACTCTTTTTCCAGAACTCTCTTTTATCTCGTTTCTATTTCAGGTTAAACTGGATCGACCCTACAAAATGTCAATTCTAAAACTCCCTACTGCCCACTGAGTGCTTGAACTACTCAGCTGCAGAACCAGGCTCCTTCCCGTGAAAGCGGTAAGGCAGAAAGTGTAAAATCGTTAACGGATCTTGGCAATTTGGGCACTTGCAGGGTTGGACAAATAACAAGCAAGAGTTTTCAGTATTACGGTTTGGATGTGGATGTTTAAATCCCTTATCCGATCTGAGCCTTGCTTCCTGGTATTCTCTTCAACTGTAACATGAAAATACTAATTTGTGAATGCTGGCTAACCATGGCATAAGCCTCTTCTCGCCAATCCGAAAGCCCGTGTTGTAACTCTAAACAAGGAGCAGCGCACCACCTAGTGACACATGATAAAAATCCTCATCTGTTACTAAATAGGATAAATGTTTTATTTGATCATGCTTGGAATTCAGGTAAAAAACCCTACTAAATTAAAATATTTAATTTACAGTTAAAAAAAAAATCCTATTCTAATCCTGAGTCGTGTGCTGTCAAGTATACGACAACTTTTCCTAGGCTGTTAGAAGGAATACAAGAATTATGATTGATATTGCTCGGTAAAAGCAGGCCTTACTCCCAATTCCAGTGTTTTTCCATGAACTTCAGTTGCTTGGAATCTGGGTTTTATTAAAGATATTTGTTCCACTTGCTGTTATCCTTTATTCACAATAAGAATGTAACACAAAGCTTAAGGAGAATCATTGAAAAAGGGCCAGATCAACAACGAAAGCTAATATTAGCATGTGATGACAGCAAGCCATCAAATTCTAATATCGACCTTCATCATTGGCGTTGTTCTTTGAGAATGCTTGTTCTCAATCACATAATGAGGTTACTCTTTGTGTCTAGGTTAGAAGTTAGTAATAATTTTGGTTATGTTTCTTGATATAATCAAAATACTAAACTTCTCTTGCAGAAAAAAGTTGTTTCACATGGAATGTCACCTTTCTATTTCATGGGAAAATGACTTTTCTTACATATTTTTAAAGGCAGTAGAGCAAAGTGAAGGAGAAGTTATTTTCTCTGTTTAGGTTCGATAGACACAAAACTACTTTCACAACATGTATTAAATTTTAGAATTTTATTCTAAATTTCACACAAATTATGAAAGCTCTCAACAAATCGAGGAATAATGAGCATTAAAAGGTACAATGCTGATAAAGACAAGAACGGTGAGTTGGCTGGAAACTAAATGGTTTAATAAATCCTTTGTAGGGGACAGAGTCTTTAGAAATCTTTTGTCGTGTTTCCTCAGAACCACTTTTCGGGGCAGGGGGAGGTAATTGGAAATCAGGGTTGTACTGAGCTCTGTTAAATCAGTTACAAAGCCAATTTCAGAAACATTGCACAAGTTAACTTTTTGAAAAAAGTTATTTATTTCCAGTTAGCTTAGAAGGACTCTGAAATGCTGTGGGGCAGAGATTCATTCTTTTTTAAAAATCTCAGTTCCTGGTATTACCAATTTACTTCCACCTATGCTAGTTTGTCACCAAAGTTTCATTCTGCATTTTCACTTGAGAACTGGAACAAGTTTTTTTTTTTTTTCCGAAGCAAAACCAGCCTACCGCTCTGTCTCCTGTACAAGACACACCAATACTTAAACAGCTTTACAAAACCGCTTCAATTTAATTCAATTCCATTTTCTTGCAGTCGCAGATGTTGTATTACTCCTTAAAGGGGATGTTCTTTCCCCTGACTGTCAGGAAGGGAACAAAAAAGTACTTTTAATGTCTTTTCGATTTGTGATATTGGTTTTCTCTAGATTATCGAGACCGCATAAATAAAAAACAAGGGGGGCAGCGCGGGGAAAACAGGTTATAGAAGCGGCTGCTGGCTCCCGCATTCGTTGGCCATTCGAGTTACAAGCCAGCCACCCGCCTTCCCCCGCCCGGGAGCGGCGGGGCCGCCGGCGCTGGAGCTTCG
>VYZW01003533.1:29066-101957 GCA_013401315.1 Balaeniceps rex | reverse complement strand
CCGGCCCGGCCCGGCCCGGCCCGGCCCGGCCCAGCCCGGCCTGGCCTGGCCCAGAGAACATGGAGTGTTGCGGGGGCCGGCAGCAGGTGGGCGCCGGGCCGGAGCGGTGGCCGAGACAGCGGGAGCGGGGCGGGGAGAGAAAGGCGGGCGGGTGGCGGGGGCCAGGCCTGCCCCGGGCGGTGCGGGGCGGTGAAGGCAGCGCACCTCGCAATGGCGGAGCGGTGCAGGTGCTGCGGGGCGGAGAGCTACTGGGGGCTTGGCATTTTAAGTGCGAGGTTAGGCCCTCCCAGAAATCTCAGGCGTTTGAAACTTGATTTTCATGTCACAGGAAGTTTGGTTTGTTTTTTTTTCCCTTTCTTTTCTTTGTTTCACTTTAGGATTCTGGAGATAGTGTTTCTGAACTAAGGGAATGGAGACCCGTCATTTACAGAAAGTGCACGGACGCTCTCTGGTTGCTCCTCTTCTTCCTTTTCTGGGCTGGTTTGGTAAGCATGCTTTTTTTCTGAAAGAAAAATCATGAAAGAAAAATCAGCCCCAAAGTTAACGGGGTTCTGCACAGTGCCATCCGAAATCTAAACTGAAATGATCACGGGCACAGGCGTTAGGGTCCCAGGATGGCACCGGGACAGAACTGACCTTCCTGGTGGTGCAGTGCTTTATTGCAGCGTCTCTTCACTGACTTGTAAATTCCCCCATATTCTTTAGATGCCATGTATATGCAGGGCTGGGTTATTTAGAATTCACTTTTTTGTAAATTAGTCCTGGCTCTGACTGGGCCCTTATTTCTACTTACTGCGTTCACTGTGGTCTTGTTATCTCGACACACGTCTGTCTGATGTTGTATCAAGTCAGTGTCTGTTCTGTGCTTAGTACAGGGTGCAAGCTTTTGGGAACAGGCTTTGTCTTTCTTAAGTACGAATGCTTTTCTCATGATATGTCTCAGGCTACTCAGGATTCTCATGAATACACTATTAATCAGTTTTCCTAATAACTCATTTAATGGAAGCTAATGCAGAAGAATACATGCACATTTTGAATACTGCACAAGCTGAAGCTGAGCTTTGTGAACAGGATAGTTTTTTTTACACGCAGTCTTATGCTTAGCGCTTTGATCACTGGAGGGAATGCCAAAAATTAAACCTGTGAGGATTTAGGATTTTTGTTTGTTTTCTCTCGCTGTTTTTATCGTGCAGTTTCTGTGGAATAGCTTATTGCGTACATGTTTTCTTTTCTTTTCTTTGATGCTGCTTTGTTCACATAGTGAAAAAAAATTGAAACCACATTAGTAATTCTGTGGAAATGCGTATCACTGGCATGTATAGAGACCCCTCCAGCAGTCATACGGCCATCTATTACTTAACAATATTTATGGCTTGTATCCAGTATTCCACCCTTAAAAATTCACATGCACACGGTGTTTGCCATACTGATGGCAATGGACCTGTAATGTCCATCTTTAGAGGGAATGTCAGAATTTTTCTGAAAGCATATTTCAGGTTGAAATACAATGCCAGCTCATTTCTCCTTTTTTCTTCTGAGAACAATGTAATTATTAACAAATATTTGCTGTGTACATAAACTGGATCTGAAAATATTTTGTTATTGTAACAAATATTTGCTGTGTAAATAAACTGGATCTGAAAATATTTTGTTATTGTAACAAATATCACATACACAAGCAGTATGTCAGCTCTAATTGGGGAGTCTCTACCAAGATTTTCATGTGAGACTGCATTAACATGCAGTCATAATTTAAAAAAAAAATCATTTATCTAGTTAGACTGCAAATATGTAAGTGAAAATGAGACTACATTGGGGACTAAGGAAGCATGTACTTACATGTTTGTGTATGAGACTCAGTTTTTGTCCCGATCCCATCTTTAGTCATAAGTGTTAAAAGTAGAATAAGAAATAAAGGCTCTAAACCTTAAGTAAGAAGGCAGTTGTGCTGGGTCCGATGTCTGCAATCTGTCTCCGGCGCAGCTGGTATTCAACAAGATCCATGCAGAGTAGTAGTGGTTAATGTGGGACTGAGGAGACTTGCTGCTGCCAGCAGCTGGCACGGAGCCACAGAGCTTAGCGTATTGTCCTTGGTGCGTGTGTGAAATGTGGTGTACGCCCCATGGGACAGAGGAGACGACTGAATTGATGAGTTCTTCAACAGCTGGAGTGCTGTAAATAAGCCTTAGGGTAAAGTAGTGCTCAGGACTTCACCAGCTTCCCAGAAGAATTGCTGCTTCTTGGCACTTGAAAAGGTTCTTCTCAAGGGGAGTTTTGGCTTTCATGGGGTACACGAGCAGGGTTTAAGCTGCATTCCTAGGCAGGGCATCTTATATTGACTAAGGGTTGCTGCTGCTTGGCCAACGGAGGTGCTTAGCTGCCCTGGGGGTCTACAGGGAGCTGATCTGCTGGGGCTTTGATCCCACAGCAGAGCATCTAAAAGGGCAGTGCAGTGTCGCCTAAGTCCCTAGTGTGGCTCTCTCCAGGTTTTCCACATGTGTTAAAGAATGCATCTTCCTGAAATTTCAGGGAACCCGCATTTGAATTATACTTTATGTGTTTAAAATATACCTCTGATTAAATTCACTAGCAGCTGCGAGAGCTCAACATTTCAGCAGATCTGTTGCCCAGGTGTGTCTCGAAGGGCACTCTGAAGAACGAGAAGCAGTGAGCACATGTGAAAAATTACCATTTGAGTGACCTTGCCTAGTGACACACACGAACTTCGGTAGAGGCAGTGTTCAGCACCTTATTACTGCTTTCCTGTTATTTTAATCAGGACCCCTATCTTTCTTCTCCTGTGATATTCTCCTTAATTTATATACTTGCAGCAATAGGTGAGGTCTAAGGAGGCAATAGGGCTAAACTTGTCCATATGACTTGCTCCAGCCTCGTGCAGAGGGCTGAATTTTAGATTTAACAGTTTGCATCCACAAGATGAAAAGGTATGGCTTAAAAGGCGTATTTCTTGAACGGGAAGGAAAAGCTATCGTAGCATGATTTCACATTAAAAAATATTTTAACAGATGTTTATAACTGGCTATGCCGTGATGGCTGGTGCCGCAGAAAGACTTGTGCTTGGATATGACAGCTTTGGGAACATATGTGGTAGGAAGAACACTCCTGTAGAAGGGGCACCCCTTTCTGGACAGGACATGACTAATAAAAAGTAAGTACATCAGATAATGTCTAAGTAAATAAAATGTTTGAGAACTTAATAAGATATACATCTTCTAGTTGTCAATCATATATGTATGTGTATATATACATATTGAAAGGCAAAAAAAAAGGTGTGAGAATGGTGCAAAATGGTGAGTGAAACTAAAAAGTTAAGATGGAATTTGAAAATGTGCTGCATAGTTATGCTTTATGCTGGCTTCTTCTTAAATAGGATTTTAAATAGGACTTTGGCTAAACCAGCAGTCATTCTATATGGCAAATCTTTGTCCTTAAGCAAGTTGCATGTTGAAGTTCCCAGTCATTCTGTTGACGTCCATGAACTGGTCCTTGTAGAATGGCACCCACCTTGGCAGCTTCTGATCCCAATTAAAAACATAAAATGAAGTGTAAAAGTGTAGCATATTCTCAAATTACTTCTTAACTTCTGACTTCAACCTCCATTTTTTTCCATTATGTGTGGAAAAAGAGTTTCATTTGCTTTGTAGCGCTTTAAAAAGATGGAAAGAAGCCTCAGAATGTAAACCTATAAAAACCAGAAAGCTTGATTTTTGAAAAGAGGATCTTTTTTTCTTTCTAGGTATGTGTTCTTTCTGAATTCATGCAGCCTGGAAATGCAAAGCCTCAAAATCAGTTCAGTTTCCTTGTGCGTGTCTAGCTGCCCACAAGAGCAACTCAACTCTTTGGAAGACCTCCAGAGTTTTGCAAGGAATAATGGTGTGCAACAGGGAATATGAATATCTTAGTGTACCTGTAGAACAGTTGAGCAGCTTTCACTTTGTTATTCTGACGTTTGCTACGCTAGGGAGTCATTTCTTACCATTAATTTCCTGAGCAGTCCATGGCAACAGGAAAGAAAACGTCTTGTTTCTGCTTCATTTCAAAGCCATAGTTTCTAGAAATGTTACAGCTCTCTTATGCAAATTCAAAAGTTGCTGATTAATTCCTGCACAATGCTGAGATTTTTCTGGCAGAAAACTGGCTGCTGAGAATGAACTAGTGTAGTTTGGTGGGGGTGCCAGCAGGTGAACGGAGCTCATACGCTATTTGAGAAACTTGTCCAACTGCTTCTTTTAAATTTAATTAAAACTATGGTGGAATTATTAATTCCAGAGATGCACAAGTGTTTTTATCTCTTTAGACATCAGATTCCAAAGTTTGCTATTCCACCTATGATTTTTTTTATAGTATTCTGGTGTTCAAGATGGATATGATGCCAGAAGTAGCTGTTGTGGAAAAGAGGCAGCTCCAGTTCATTCATGTCCAACATGTAAATAAAATAACCTGTAGCCTAACCCTTATTCCATAGGGTACGCACAAACTGCAGACAATATGAATATTAGTGACTATTTTTATTGGAGGTCAGAATTCCATTCTTTTTTGTTTTGTTGTTTTGTTTGGCAAGGATTGCTATTTAAATTGACAACATCTGTTTTCATTTCACTTTGGGGTATTTTGCCATCGTTTGGTATGTACAGAAAGCTGTAAACACCTGTGATATTATATAAGTATTTTCAGTGGAACTGAATAAAAATGCATGAAATTCCACCTACATGCTAGAACTGCATGTTTATCTCAAGGGAGAGGGCACTATTGCATTTTGAATGGCTTGAACGTATCCAGCCTTTCTTTCCCAGAAGCATTAGATAGTGGAGCAGAGCATTATTAGCAGAGTATCTGGTAGTATTTAGCCTAGAGCCCAGAAAATGTTAAGTTTCTGGCTAGATATTCTGTTCTAAATCGTGAGGGGCCTAGTTCTAGTGTAGCTTCTGTCACGTAGGTTTTTCTGTTATCTTAATAGAGTTTAGAGCTGAAGTATTGCACTGCGGGACAAATAGTGTGCCTGCCCGCCAGGAGGATCAGTGAATGGTAATTATAGTTAAGTCTAGAAGGCAAAAGATCCCGCAGAGGTTGCTTTAGATTTACGCAATTAACTAATTGGTTATTTACATTCCCACTGGAATATCAGGGGTGAATATGGCCTGCTAAGGGGTCAAAGCAGAAGTGTAAACAAAACTTAATTGATAATGTGTTTTTCTCTAAAACTTTAATGTTAAAGTTACCTTTTTTTTCCTTTCTTAGGTTCATGTCTTTGTGTTTACAACCTGAACGTTTCCAGTTACACGCTAGATCCAAAGGCAGCTGAGCTGTGTCCCACACTGCCAGTTCCACCAAGGTAAGAATTACTGGGTACTTTACAACGCCCTTGAGTCCAAACAGCTTCTTAAGGATTGTTACTTCCTCACGTTTTGTATTTGACTTGATGCTTTACAGTCAGAATGGTTTTGCTTTGTTTCTTTCTTTTTGTACATGTACCCTTATGAGTTCTCATGTGCGCCTGTAAACACGGCAGTGTCCTGTCCCACAGAATGGACAAGGACTGCATTCCCTCCATTCCTCTACCCTTTAGAGATTTTTCCTCTCCAAATCAGGGGAAAAGCACTCCATCTGAGGAGCAACTTATCTCCTGCACGGACTTTTGCTCTCTCCCTCAATGCCGAGGAGGAGGAGCTGTGGTCTTGGGCCTCACTTGTTACCCTGAACCCAGAAATTTCCATCAGAATTATTCCATAGCCAGCTGGCTTGAAGCACAGGTCCGTGGATGGCACTGCCTTTAACATTTGGCATTTGTGAGTCAAAATCCTTAAACCCATGATTTTAAATTCCACTGTGTCATGAAAATACAGCAAAGGATTGGAATCTGCATGTTTGCAGAGCTAAGTCATCTGCTCTGAACAAGAGAAAATAGAGGAAAAAAGCAAACAGAAGAGAGCAGAAGACAAAACCATTACATACAGTGGATCACAGGAAAGCACGTAAACTGCTGAAAAAATATGGCGTGTTTTACTTATTTCTGTGACTTTTTAGGCTTTTTTCTGTTTGGCAAGGAACTCGGCAAAGTTATTAATCTTGCACAGTAATATTTCATAGTAGAAGCGAAGCTGGTCAGCGAAGTTTTTAACTGTTGATGAACAAACCTCTTTTTTAGGTATGAATATGGATTTGACTGTTGTAGTGCAGCATTGCCAAAGTGGGACAATTAAATATATTCAAGAAGCTTGGCTGGGAGCGCCAAATAATTTCAGATGTAAATATTTGGCCGTGTTAATTGTACCTTACAATCATTGTTTTGATGTGGCTTTTAGAATGCTTAAGTATCACAAAAACAATGCAAATTGTTTGTGGTCTAGAATTAGCTACAACAGCATAGCTTATGGCTATGTTAGCGTGCATTTAGGTTTTACATAAACACGTGGGAGCAAAACAGGTGAAGCCCGACTAGAATGGGAATAGGAGGTCCCTGCTGGTGGCAATTGAAGTAGTAGTCCATTTTTTCTCCCAGGTTGATCTTGAGTGGACGTTCTGGTACAGTGATACAGGCATGATGCTGCTAGGAGTTTATTTTGCAGATGAAACATAAAACTACTGTTTGTACCAGACCACTCCCATGCCCAGCGCCCGCCCTGTTGTGTCGGGCTCCACGTGCAAGGTCTCCTCCTGCGCGGGGAGGATGCCTGCCAGGTTACAGATCCGACTGGCCAGCTGTTGCTGCAGAACTGTCTTGAGGATGCCGGTAGGGTACTGCAGAGGGCTTGAAAGAGAATGGAGGACTGGATCTCTGTGGATTTGACACTGTTTCTCCAGTAATTAATATTTTTTATCGTCTTTGTTTTTAACCTTCCAGTAAATCTTTTCCATTATTTAATCGATGTGTTCCACAAAATCCTGAATGCTATTCCAAATATGCATCTGTCTTAATAAGTATGGTTAATGAAATGGATGTTTTTCACCGAATTCTGAGTGGAATATTGGCAGGAAGAGATACTGTGATAGGACTGAGTGTCCTCGCACTAGGTAAGGTTACAAATAAAAAGTGAATAATGATATTCATTTAAAATGGGAGGTTTCAAATGTTTATATTAACTTCATATTTTTAATTTAAAAGTAATATTTTTCATATTTTCTGGGCAGAGTTGTTTTTAAGAAAGAGTGATTGTGTTTTATCTGGAGGCATTTAATAGACTGATGAAATACAGCTCTATGAAATATCAGATTCTGTGTTCCTTGATACGATCATAAACCTCATTTCAGGGGAATGTAAGAAATTGTTGATGAAAAAAAATGGCATCAGCATGAACATTTTAACTTAAATCTTATACAAGATACTATTGAAAAGCTAATAATTCCCAAGGTGAAATATTTCAGTGATAAGTTCATTATTAGTAAGTTACAGGTAACTGTGTGTTTTAAATGTTAAAAAGGTTGCCAGCTTTACTAAATGCTGTTGCTTTTGAAACCACTGTTTAAAAATAAAAGCCCAAATTCTGCAAGGACCTTAAATTTATCTTGAAAGTAAATAAGAGTTAAGTTAAATGGGTTGTAACACTCACAATAAACTTACTTTGTGTGTTTTTCAGCCTTGTCTTTCATCCTGGTTTTAGCCTTCAGATTCATTCGGACACTTCTGGTCCATACTTTGATCGCACTGGTTGTGTTCGGGTTGTTATGTAAGTATATTTAACTTCAGCATATGTTTAGCTAAATGGATAATCTCCCTGAACCGAAGGAGAGGCAGCTGAACAAACAGCTCTCCTTTTTCTCCATGGCCATCCTCAGTAACCGTAAGCTTACCACAGCCATTTCCAAGCTGAGCCCTGCCTGCCTTTGGGTGCCAGGGTCTGGCTGTGCTGTTCCAGCTGCTGAGTGCTGGGATGATGATTTTTATATAGCTGCCTGGAAACAACATTTTTTTTGGCAGATGAATGCAGTTATTAAAATGCTACTGTTTCAAAGAAAGTTCAGCGAAGTTTTACATTGCCTGCGTTAGAAAGGGAGAACTGTAGGAATACGCCCAGCTAAAGTTTGTCATTCCACGAACGTTAGCTTTGTATCTCCTCCATGAAATTGCATGCCCAAGCTTTAGAATAACTGCAAGAAAAACAAACCTTCTGCTGCGGTTTTACCTCAGGCTAACAGACCGTTATGTGAATTTTCTCTGTGATCATGGATACTGTGCCTCTCTGCTACGCGACAGTATTCCTGAGCTTGGTTAGGTGGAAGGGTGAGAGACTGGGGAGGGAGGCCAGGCAGACGTCAGCCTGCCATCGGCAGTGTGCTGCACTGGGGAGTGCTGCCCGCCTTCATGCTGCTCGTGTTTGCTCAGTTGTCTCAGGTGTTCTCTGGTGGCTCTATTATGACTACAAGAACGATCCCAGCACTGAATTGGAAACAGAAAAGGAAAATGTAAAATTTCTACTCGGATATGCTATCTTCTCAACAATAGTTACCGTAAGTAGCGTTTTACCCTAAGCAATGGCAGAGGCTGTAACTTGAAAATTTGAACTACAGTGGTTCTGCAACAGTAAAACTAATTCCTCGTTCCTTTCAGATTTGAAAATGAGAATCAATTGTAAGATCTGCTTACACTCGTTTGAATAGTTTTATATCTTCATTGTGAAATTTGTTTGTCAGTACAGGGCTCTGCCACGCTTCAACCCTGTACAAACAGTGTTAGCGTTGGTGGTGTAGAAATGCAAAATTTGTCTTCTATACCGATTCTTCTCTGCATCAGCTAACTGGAGAATCATGTTGAGCGAACAGGGGGGCACTGGCTCGATATGAACGTGAGATCTGTGGATTCAGCCTACCCTGTCAGTAGGAGAAAGGGGTGGCAGCTCTTTGAGACAATGAAAGGGGTAGTGAAGCACAGGCAGCAGTGTCTAGGCCTCAAGTTATGGGGTTAAATTCTGCTTTTCTCTCATTGACCTTGTTTTCCAACAGAAAATCTGAGTGTGGCTTGCAACTTTTAAAGTGAGTTTTTCACTCTGATGTTGCAATGTTAAAGGAGTCATGGCTCAATATGAGCGTACAGACAATCTGTACTTTGTGAGACGTTTGTCAAAATGATTGTTCCTCTGTTTTCTTAAAGCAGAGTAGGATCCATAGACTGGAATTCACCAGATATGAACAGTCTGACAGTTTACAGTGACAAATATAAATGTGTCACAGATCAGATTTTTTTCATATCCTCTGTAAGTTATGATCTCTTTACTTCTCTTGATACTAAAGGGGTAAGAAAAGGTTCCTTCATGTGCGTGTGTCTTCCAGTACAACTGACTGTCGTTTGCAGAACTGTGGGAGCATCCGCTGCTGGAGGTCACGCTTCTCTTCAGAGCTGGTGGCTTCTTTCTAGAGCAGGCAAGAAAGCTAGTGAAGCAACTGCCACTGGTTGCATTTATTATTTTATAGATTCCAACCTCTCTTTTGATTGCTGTTCATAGTTCCTTGCCATATACAAAGAACTGGGGACTTTGTAGGTTTTTTGACGTGGAGTTTTGTTGTTTTTTTTTTTACTTCGGGGAAAACCCAATTTATTTAAATGAGGTTTCATTTTATGTCTGCTTTGCTTCCATACATACACAGCTCTCAAATGAGTTTGGTTGTGCTACTGTCCTTTCTGCAGAAAAGGACTGGTCCTCCTACCGTTGTGACCAGTGGCAAGCTGACCTGAGTAGGAAGAACGTTTAAACATTCATGACTTACAGGGTACGTGAGAGGAATGTGTAGCGTGTAACGTACATTTGTGTTTGCTGTAAAGCAGAACAGACTGTTTCCATTGAGTGAATTACAGTTTTATGAATCCTGTTTTGTTTTAAAGAAACAGTAGTAATGGTTTCAGAAAATCAGGTTTTAATCCACAGGCTGTTTGAGAATATAGGCAGCGTCTCAGAAAGCTTTTCCAGTGTGCAGTAAGTTTGTGTATAATGCCTTGCTGTCATGGCTTTGTGAAATCTGTACCCCTGATCCTACATTTGACGACTCTGCTACTTTTCTTAAGGAAGAAAACCCAACAATTTGTCTTTTTATTTCCTGTAACAGGTTGTTCTGCTTTCCCTTATATTTGTACTACGAAAGAGGCTTCAGTTCACTGTACAGCTGTTTCGAATTGTTGGTAAAATCATTGGCAGAATTCCTTTCCTCCTGTTCCAACCACTCTGGACTTTTCTGATTCTCATTGTGTTCTGGGTATTTTGGGTTGCTGTACTACTTAGCTTAGGAACTGCAGGTAAGTGTATGCTTTCCATGTTTTTGGATGAATACTATCTGTTTCCTAAGTTCACTTCTTAAATATGGGACCTCCTGGTGTTAGTGTACAAAATGTGGGCTAGCATTTTTATACAGCTGTGTTACTCTCTCCTTTTTTTGGGTCGTGTCCCCACCCTTGTCGGAGTCTTCAACGTTGCCATAGTTCTGAGAGTCACAGCACTACAGAAGAGAGATTTTTGCTCCTATATGTGAACTTTAGTTTTGTTCTTTCTCAGTTATTTCATTTATGATTAGATTGTGGTAGATAACATGTATGTTTGATGTGTTTAAATGAAGAAAGCAACAGGAGGGAGGAGACGGCTTTTAGTGCAGTTGTTATGAACTGAGAATGTTAATCTCCTGTGACTAAATGTCCAGTTGTCATGGAGGCAGAACGTTGTTTCTGAGCAGTAGTTCAGTGACAACTACTATCGTTATTTAGACTGGTGCAACAGTATTTGGATTAATCCAGAGGTTCTTGCAGTTGTAGGGGAGGTGCTCTGTAGAAATAGTCAATCGCTATGAAAGATCTGCAAGAAGAGATTTGGAGTGTGGAAGTGGTATTACTGAGGGACACACCACTATAAGATCTGTCACTGATTGAACCGGGGTAATTTGGATGCTGTCCCTTGGCCCAGCATCACGCCATCCAAGGGAGGGGGAGGTGGTTCTTCTGTGGAACATCACCCAAAGAAGGGAAGCTAAACTCTGTGTAGCTCTGGCGATAACTCCTCCTGCAGACATCAGCCTTTGTATATAGGAAACATTATAATTTGGGGTTTGGTTTTTTTTTTTTTTTCATTTTAAATTTCTAGGGCCACTGCTAGGAGTCAGTTGTTGGGTTGGAGCTGATGCAGAATTGATGCGGTTAGAGACAGTTGTTTGTCATTCCCATATTTATTCACAGGTTTTCTATTTTCTGAATTTTGGCAGTGGTTTCTGTGTGTAAAACCAAACGCAGCCTAGCTCTTCGAATGCTTGTGTGTTACCACTTTATCTTGTGTTTCCACCACCCCTTGAGACAGTGGCTGCAGTAACTCCTCTGTACAGGCTTACAGATCCCTGCGAGGCCAGAGAAGCCTCCAACCTTTCTGTAGCTGAGCACATTTGGCAAAACTGGCTGTATTCTCCACCTCCATGGGTCGGGTACCTCACTCCTCTTCCATCACAACTGCTTCCATCTCAGTCTCACCCTGTTAATTCTGGCTCTGTACAAGACCCACTTCACTTACAACACGATAGTCCATCTGTCTGTGTCCATGCTGGCATTGCAAATCACTCACCCATTGCTTAGGCTAGACTAGGATCTGTTTCCCTCTAGCTTTCATTCCAGAGTCATGCAGGTTTGCAAGGGTCTCTCTGTTTCTGCTGCCTTTCCCCCAGTAGCTCCTGTCTGTCAGAAATGGCTGCTTGAAGCACTTGTTTGGCTGGTTACCTGCTTCTCCTACAAAAGGCTCAGACCTAGCAAGGCCGAATGTCCACCCTGCAGTCTCCTTGTGAGTTGTTCCTGGCTGACTGAATAGTCAAGCAGATTCACTTTGCTGTAGGTGTCATGGATATTCCTTCTTCACACTCCTCTGAGTTGAATTTTCCCTTTACAGAGGCAGCGTGATGTGCTAGACACAGCTTTGTGTGGTTGTTAGCTTTTCTGCAAAATCTTCGTCCCATTTATGCGCATATCAGCCAGGCAGCAGTGATTTTCAAACTGGCCTCGTGGGGTACCTTCTCACTGGTTCAGACCAGTCCTTTATAGAAAGGAGCATCTCCTGAGCTATCAACCAACTGTTATTTCATGCACCTGCTTGGATCAGATGGAATTTAAGATAAACATTAACTACAGTAAACCTAGTAGCAGGTAAATTAAATGAATGGTAACACACAGATTTGCTAAATATATAATTATAACTATTAGAGGAAATATTACATCCTTGATGTTAAGCTGAGCTGGCCCATTACCCACAGGAAAATTCACTGGTACTCTTCATATGCACACATAAGGATGTGAAGCTTGCCCTTGTTAAATCTAAATTTAGAAAATGCCAGCTGAGTCTGCTGTATTCAAAAGCTTTTGGAAACGCAGCAATCATTAGAAGAGTAGAAATATTTTAGCTCAGATGACAGAAACAGCTTGATGATAAGTGCAGGATGGGGAACTAGTCAGGTATTTCCTGGATGTTTTTACAGACTTTGCAGGAAAGTAGTGACTTGCACATTATATCCGAAAGCAAATTCCACGTGTATTCGCAGGGAAATGAAAGCCAATGACATTGCCTTTGAGAGGCTTTTTATGCTTTTTGCATGTTGTGCCGCTTTCCTTCATTGATTATATTCCGTTTCCTGCTAGACGTTTCCATTAAACTTTTTTTTTTCCCCCGCCTGCTTGGAGAGTAGGATTCAAACAGTTTGTGACCTGCTGTTACATTCATAGTGCAGCGCACATCTCCTGGCTCAAAGGTATTTTATTTTTTGTCTTCTCCCTGGCATAATAGGAGTGCTGATGTTTCCAGCGAGTGATACAAATGGTACAGTACAGAAGGCAGCGTAATCTTGCTGCACGGTAGAGCAATGTTAAAGTTTCTAGGACATTCTCAGTTCTGAAAGAATTGACTTTTTGCAGATTTAGCATAAGAAGGGAAGGTCATTTCCAGGCACTTTAATTGTCACTATGTTGCTCATATGAGGAATCTAGTAAAACATACGTTTTGACTGAGATCTTCTGCCAGGATATTTTTAGTGTAGATGTCAATCCTTGTAAGATATTTCTGTTAACAGTTAGCATGTTAATATTTAGAAGAGAATGTGCATTTTATAAATAATGCAAACCAATCCTAAGTCACAGCCTAAGCATGAATGGAGATAGAAAAATGCCGCTCTACGTATTCGATTATTTTTCTGGTTAAAACTCTGTTCTATTAATTTTATCATTTGTATTTGTAATTATTCTTTTTGTTAAGCTGTCTATGCTTAATGGTGGCTGTTGTTACCCAGCAGGTGTCAACGGAATTCTTAGCAAAGTCCAGGGGCTGAGGTATTTATGCAAATAACATGTAAATGACCTGCAGCAGCATCAGTGCCCGCTAGGTGCCGATAAAGTAGTGTGAGAAAGTTTCTTCTGAATCTGCTCAGTTGTTTACAGCTGCTCTGCTTGCAGAGTCACTCTTGAGAAGAGTTTGAAGACAATGAAGGCAATTTTAGCTTTTAAATGATCTGGGGAGGTAGTGAGGGATTGTTTTATCCAGCTCTCAGGTCAAGATTTGTCGAGGTGACACAAGAGGTTGGCGTCAGCAAGAAGGATGACAGTTGTTTGGATTCCCAGTCCCATACTCTACCTCAGATTTGTTGGACAAATGAACAGCATGCTAGATTTGGTATTAAGAATAGTCCTTTAGATTTTATTTCAAATTTTCAACCCAAATATGAGTCCTCTGAAATGCTGCCTGTTAAAGCAGCTCACAGTAAGGTAGCTCGTTGGGGGTTGGTTTGCTGTTCTAGGATGACTAGTACTTACCCATCCCATAAAAATAAATAAATGCAGTACCATGTGGTTAATAATGCATTGGCAGAACAGCTTTGTATTTTCTACTGGTTTTCTACAATCGCCCTGTAAATGGAAGACATTTCTTTTGCTCTTTGAGTCTTGGGGACTTTTTGCAACAGCTGAGAGTACTTCTCTGAAGATGTCCCAAGGTATGCTCTCCTTGAGCAATTTGTTTTCTCTGTTGGCAATAGTTGCCTAGCCAAGATTCAGTTTGTAAAGTATAGGTGGTGGTTTTCTTCGTTTTGACACTTTGACTTTTCATTCTCACAGATGTATTTTCTGGGGCTATGCAGACTATGTTTTAAACGCAAATATACCAAGAAAGCTGAAAAAAATTAAATGCTTCCTAAAACGCTAGTCTTTTGCCTAATACAGAGAGATGGGCAAGTGAAATTGGCTTGCTGCTGTGCTGCACCTGTTCTTAATATTTTCCTTGAATCTTCACTAGTTATATAACGTTTATAGCATCTCCGCATCTTACGGCTCTGGAGCACTCGATCCTCGCTTCAGCTGTGGTGCACCTGATGGTTACGCGACCGCACAGGCACCTTATTTACATCCCCTCCAAAAGTTAGTGTTACTCTGAGAAAAGACGAACTTCTTGGGAGCTATAGAAAACTACAGCCCGCACTTGGAAAGGTACTTATGCACATGACTAACTTGAAACACGTGGCTAATCCTATTGAAATCGGTGGGACTACTTATGCGTTTTAAGGCAGGCACCTGCTTAAGTACCTTGGTAATTCGGAATCTGTGAGAGCAGCAGAGACTGAGTGAATTCCAGACCTAGAAAACTAGGAGAAATGCCAGACTCCACGAGACTTGAGACAGCACAAACAGTGGCACCAGCTAGAACCATTAGCTGGCTAGGAATGGAATTCAGCTGTGCTTTGGAAAAGCTGATATACATGTCTTAGGGTCATTGAGTCTCATTGTTTGCTATTTTGTGCGGCATTTCACTGCAGAACTGAAGTGGCCATGTGGCATGGCAAAGCGTGTCTTTCAAGTTTCCAGCATGCAGGAGCTGTGAAGTCCACATGGCATAAATACTGTGTGTGTAATGTAGGACGAGAAGGCGGTGTGAGATTTTCGTGTAATGAAGGTGCATCCTACAGGCAAGTGAGCAATAAAACTGCCACATAAAGCTGTGCAGTAGCAAAACCAGCAATAAAAACGTATTTCCTGCAGGGTTCTTGACATTCCAATTAGAGTCAGCTAGCTTAGCTGTAAATACCACTACATGGAAAAAAGCTAAATACAATAACACAATAAATTCTGTTGCAGGAAGCATGAAGATTCAGTGTATGATGCCAGAACCTTTCCTCACTTAGCAGTGGGAAGGGCACATCTTATTTTCATGTTAACAGGAACTGATTAACAGGCTCTCAGTATTTTCTGGTCAGTGGTTCTTTGTTTCTGATAAGGAAATTGCTGAACTAGACTTCCCAGGATTTTTCGTCCTTTACAACAGCCTACTGCTCCAGGCATCAGCAAAACCTCGCGGCAGCAGTTGCCAAATAAGAACATCTGACATAAATCTGAAGGTACCAAAATGTGGCTAATAATACTGCGTGTGCACGCTGACTTCGGTATCATTGCATTGCTGTGCTGGCTGACGTAATGGCACAGCACCGGGCTGCAGAGTCAGATGGAGAAACTCTTCTGAATTCTGCTGCAAACACTTGTGCCCGTTTGTGTTGTTAACAACACTTCTTTGAAGTATTTGCAGCAGGTCAACATTTGTACTGATCAGAGGTTGTCAGATTTGGTGATTCAGCTGTAGGGCCTTCGGTTCTTTACTGACTTCTTAACGTTATCACTAAGAGTGATTAGTACACCAGAAAGATTCGTGATTATATAGCTGGGGAAAAATATGCTGTTGACAAATTAGACCGTATTTCAAGGCTTTGTTGAGAAAGTTTAGCTTGTGTGAGCAGATAGATCACGGTGGAGTGATGAGGAAAACGGCATATACTTTTCTCAATAGGGTATCTAGGACAGCTTTAAAGTTTATCTGTGCTACTAAGACTGACATATGAAAGATAGCATTGGATGTAATTCTGTTGATAAAACTATGCATGCACGGTAGGCCCGGAAGACAGGGAATCAGTCAGACACATGTTTACATTGTTAAACAGATTTCTGTGAAGTAACAAAAACAGTTTACCATATCTAGACAGCAAAGTGATCCGTGGTGAACTCGCAGGTGGATTTCTACGCGGCAGAGCACAGCGCTGTGCACATGCACATGTGTCAGGTTGGCCAGGAAAGACACAGCCATTACTATTGTTACTGCAGGTGGTTATTTCAGTAGGCTGGTAAAAAGCAAACAGAATTAGTTTAACATACATACAGACATTTCATAGAATTGTTTAGTTTGGAAAAGACCTTTAAGATCATCAAGTCCAACCGTTAACCTAGCACTGCCAAGTCCACCACTAAACCATGTCCCTAAGCACCTCGTCTGCCCGGCTTTTAAATACCTCCAGGGATGGGGACTCCACCACTTCCCTGGGCAGCCTGGTCCAGTGCTTGACAACCCTCTCCGTGAAGAAGTTTTTCCTAATATCCAATCTAAACCTCCCCTGGCACAACTTGAGGCCATTGCCTCTTGTCCTATCGCTTGTTACTTGGGAGAAGAGACCGACCCCCGCGTCACTGCAA
The DNA here is from genome assembly GCA_013401315.1 of Balaeniceps rex. NCBI lineage: Eukaryota > Metazoa > Chordata > Aves > Pelecaniformes > Balaenicipitidae > Balaeniceps > Balaeniceps rex. The sequence continues at coordinate 85,492 of VYZW01003533.1, read as the reverse complement.
CCTCCTTTCAGGTCATTGTAGAGAGCGATAAGGTCTCCCCTCAGCCTCCTCTTCTCCAGGCTAAACAACCCCAGGTCCCTCAGCCGCTCCTCACAGCACTTGTGCTCCAGACCCTTCCCCAGCTTCGTTGCTCTTCTCTGGACACGCTTCAGCACCTCAATGTCCTTCTTGTAGTGAGGGGCCCAAAACTGAACACAGTACTTGAGGTGCGGCCTCACCAGTGCCGAGTACAGGGGGACTTCTCAGGGACTTCTCAAGTCCTGCTGGTCACACTATTCCTGATACAAGCCAGGATGCCGTTGGCCTTCTTGGCCACCTGGGCACACTGCCGGCTCATATTCAGCTGGCTGTTGACCAATACCCCCAGGTCCTTTTCCGCCAGGCAGCTTTCCAGCCGCTCTTTCCCAAGCCTGTAGCGTTGCATGGGGTTGTTGTGACCCAAGTGCAGGACCCAGCACTTTGCCTTGTTGAACCTCACACAGTTGGCCTTGGCCCATCAATCCAGCCTGTCCAGATCCCTCTGTAGACCTTCCTACCCTCCAGCAGATCAACACTCCTGCCCAACTTGGTGTCATCTGCAAACGTACTGAGGGTGCACTCGATCTCCTCATCCAGGTCATTGATAAAGATATTAAACAGAACTGGCCCCAGTACTGAGCCCTGGGGAATGCCACTTGTGTCCAGCCGCCAGCTGGATTTAACTCCATTCACCACAACTATTTGGGCCTGGCCATCCAGCCAGTTTTTACCTTCCAGCAAAGAAGTCAGTCTTCATGACAAAACTACAGAAGCAAAGCCTGAAATGTGCCTTTTTTGGACAAGAAATGTTCAAGTGGATTGTATGGTGGAAAATGTACTTAATTCTGCTACCAAATGGCGTAATGTCTTTGCATAAAAATGGGGAGGTTGGAGACCTTCTTGTATCTCATTGACCTATTGTAAGTTCCCTCAGTAAGGGCTATAGGCTGTGGGCAATGAGCATGTTTGGCGGGTTGTGTGTGCTGCAGGAAAGTGGCAGTCTAGAGCCTCTGGAAGAAGTAAGGGAGATGAAAAATCCCTTGAATTCAGAACAAGAAGGAATGGTATAGCCCACAGCTTATTTTAATGTACCAAAGTAAATGAATCTATCCTCAAAAATTCCCCTTAAAAAAAAAAACACAAGCTTTTGCATCCAAACTTAAAACCAAGGAGGCAGGGGATGGGGGGGAATGGCTGTAAGTTTGTGAGAAGAGATCTGAGTAGTAGCTTTTTCACACCATCAAGTATCTTGCATGTCACAGGCTTAAAATACGTTTGAATATAATGGCAGCAACAATATTTCTGTGAATGACCAACCGTAAAGCACTGCAAAGAGCTTGCCTGTTTAGCTAAAGTTGATAACCTTTCGGAAAATAAAATATCTGGAACATATGTGTGTGTTATGCACCCATGTAGCATTTTTTGATCCTTTCAAAGCACTTTAAAATCATTTTGCAGTGCTGCTATGGGGTAGATGAATATTTTTCATAATTTACAGACAAACGGACCTTGGTTCTGAAGACTTACAAAGCTTGTCTTGATGGTATTGCTGAAAACCATTTCTACTTTTACCTATTCTTGAGTATGAACTCTGTGGCTGTAGAAAAATAGGACAGAAATGAGGTGAACCATTTCATAGATAGCTTTGTATCGGTGGTAGTTTTGAGCTGGAAGGTGGTGCGCTGTCCTGTGGGAGAACATAGAATCATTTAGGTTGGAAAAGACCTTTAAGATCATCGAGTCCAACCGTAAACCTACCACTGCCAAGTCCACCAGATGAATACATGAAGTATTAAAGCTTAAGTTATAATGCTGTTCTAGCGGTAGTAGACAATTCTATGTCTTGCTTTGTTATTTCTTTCGTGGAGTTAGAATAAGAAACTGCTCACTTCCAGAGATCATTCTGTTCTGGGAACATGTTTATCTTTAAGGTTAATAGACTTAAGGCTTGGTAATCTAAACAAATAGCAGGTTATGGACCTAGAGACCTTTGCCTAGGAGCAAATGTCCTGATGCCATTATCCCCTGGCTAGGCTTAAGTCAAGTGGCATAAATAGGATTGCGTAGAGAAAGGTCTGCTTGCTACGTTACCCGAGTTACCCCCACCTTTTGTGAAAAGGCATCTGTTGAATATGGAATAAATTCTTTGTCATTGACAGAAGTGGGGGCAGGTTTTTTTATCTTGAATATGTGAATTTGTCAATGTTCCCGAATACAGTAGTAACACTGGAGCGTATACTACCATACAGATGTCTGCCTCTTTTTTTTTTTGAGAGGCCGCCTTTATGTGCCCGTATTTTGCAAAGTATAAAGAACAAAAAACTAGTTGCCATGGTTCTAATTAGTAATAGTAATTAAAATAATAATTCTGTTTTGTTGCAACGGTACGTTATGCATCCTTAATATTTTTCTGCAGTCTTTCTGTTTTGCTTCTTATAGAAAAAATCTAAAGCATTTCATAACTGACTGTGGGTTTAGTTCAAATTTGAATGAAGAAAATTAAGATTTCACTTACTGCTGAAGCATTTGATTACTCAAATCTGGAGTAATGCTTTCTCAGAAATCGTTACTAATTCGTAGCTGTCCTCTTGACTTTATTGGCAGCTGTGTTATTAATTAAAACCCAAGCTTTTGCTTTTTGTAAGATTTTATTTTTCAAAATTCTATTTGAATTACAAAAATGAGGCGCTCTGACTTTGTTAGAATGGATAGAATTAAATAGCACGTGAATTTATTTTTTTTATAATTTTATTGAAGAAAACTTAAGAAAAAGGGTACAGAAGCACTTAAATGTACTTTTTTTTTCCTTGTCTGGTGTGTTATAATAATGCAGTGGTGTAATCCCAACTCCAGGTACTGCACAGACTACTTCAGGAGGACAAGTAGAATACAGAGCTCTGTCTGGAATTTGCTACATGGCATGGTATCATTTCGTTGGCCTTATCTGGACTAGTGAATTCATTCTTGCCTGTCAGCAAATGACGATTGCTGGGGCAGTGGTTACTTGTTACTTCAACCGGTGAGTGCAGAATTGCCCCTATATCATTTGGGGGATTTTCCAGCATTTACTTTCAATCTTTTTCTAGGCAAAATAGTCTCAGATAGACTGCAATTTATGTCAATACCTTGGAATCCAATTTAATACAGAATAATGTTGCTTGTTGCAAGAGCTTGAGTAAGATTTTACAACGCGTATGATATTAATGCGACTCACCCCCACCGCCGGAGTTACGGGGCCAAATTGAGCCTTGATAGAAGCCAATAGAGCTCAATTGACTCTGGTGAAATTGCCGTTCGGAAGGCACAGGCTGCATTTGACCCTTTTCCAGGAGGCTGCATTAGCTCCAAATGGAGATGCAATATATAGCTCCTCAGTAATTTCATGTATTCATAGGCAGTTTGACCTCTTCCGAAGTGTTCATCACTGCTCTGGGTTTCCATTTGGTCTGACTGCATAAATGCCTAGTCTGCTACTCTTCTTTTCATTCTGTGCAGGTATTTTCAGTTCACTGTAAATGCTTTAACAGCACTGTTAAGAATTTAGAGACGTGTAAACAAACTTTCTTGAATTTTATACTACCCTGAAATGTAAATGTAGAGGAAATGGGGAAAAATCTCTACTTTTCATGATTCATACTTGTTTTTAGACTTGCAATATTGGAAAATGAAATTAAATTGGTTTCATGCACTGGAACGGTGTTATCCTGTCATTGCGGGGGAAGATTTAAATTGCACAATACATTGTTGAGTTTTTTGATGATGAAGAGAGTAGTATCCTGAAAATAGTTTTCCTTACAAGTATTTTATGAGCTCTCTCACCCTCATTGCTCTGTTCCTCTGCACCCAGTGATGAGATTTTCTGATCTGTGAAAAAACTCTGGCTTTTTAAGGCATTTATTCATTTTGTATTAGAGGAATATGGTCATAATCTCAATTTGTTGGAAAATTAGTCCTCGAGGAAGGTGACCTGAGAGTGAGTCGGGGAGCCTGGCAGGAGAGGGACCAGGGACGCTGGAGCACTGGCCGCAGCCGCCCGGGACCATCGGGCTGGGAAGGGAGGCTTTGGGCTTCTCCATAACCTAGGTAGCGTGTTTCTGTCGATGGTCTCTAGAATGTATCCCTGGATGTTCCAGTTGCTGATAGAAAGGCCTCCTGCTGAAAGGTTTCCAAATGGTCTGTTCCCCTCCGCCCAGCAGAGACAGCAGCGACTCCGTAAGGATTTCCCGCTGCAGCCGACGGCAGCTCTGCTCCAGCCAAAGCAGCAAAGCTGGAAGACCTGGTAACAGCCAGTGCCCACAGTTGTTTTAAGCGATGTTTTGTCATCCCATCCAAAAAGCCAAGGCAGGGCAGTTTTTAACACGTGTTATCAGGAGGCTGTCTCTGCTAGGATTCTCTACACAGCCAACAGCCGTGCCGCTGAACCGGTGCTGGCAAAAAAGCAGACGAAACCAAAAATGCTGCTTTTTAAAAGGTTGAGATCTGTAGAGCGACAGTGTCTCACTCTACTATTTTACATGCCATGATAGGGCCTGAAAAGGGAGGAACTTGCATTTCTTGTCATCTCCTTTTTCCTGTTGAAGCTCAGTAACAAGCATGGCTGTGGTTCTGTGGGTAACGGGCTGTTCTTTGAGCAAATTCAGGTACCTCAAGCTTTAGCAATTGATTCAGCTTTAGCAGCTGAATGCTGAGGCACTAATTTAAATTATTAAATTGGCTTGCCAGGAAAGAAAAGCACTTTCGCTGGCTTGCTGGGTTGTGCGCTGCAGTGCATTTTGGTACGATACACCATCTAAATCCCCAAGGCAAAGATGCTGTCCATATCTTCTTCACACAGAGCAGGGAAGCACCTGTAGAAACCGCTGTGGTGACATTTACTGCTCTGTTAGGGTCTTCCGCTTTCCAGCTATTTTTTACTGCTGCAGGAACTGGCCACAGAGTACAGAAGGTTCCTGCACCCAATTGTACTGAAATCATTTTGTACATCTACTGTCGAGCCCTCTCGCTTGCCAGGTGACATATACTGTGTTGAGAGAGTTATGCTTGGAAGGGGAAATGCAATTTTTCTTGCGGTGGTGATCCCTCTTCCTGGCCTTTAGGCTGTCAGCACAGATCTGCAGAGCGGTGCAGGAATGGGGAGAGGACGGTTAGCTGCAAGAGCGGTCGCACCATCAAGGGTTGTCTCAAGCTGTTCCAGCAGTTCTGAGCTTGTCTGCCGTGTATTTTTAATGTATTCCCTGGGGCAGCATCATAAAGGCATGTCACAAGAGTTTGTTTATGGTACCTCACAGAGAAGCTATTTTCTTGGCTTGTAAGCGCTCTGAGGAAATGGCACGGCCTTTCCCTGCGGAAGTCTCCTTCCACGGCACATGCAGCAATGTGCCGCGCGGCCAGCAGCCACGGTGGACTTGCGAATGGGGAGGGCAAGGGGCCATTTTAGCTGGATTGGCTTTACAGGGGACATATGTTTGACCTGTAGTCCCACCACTGAAAATGGATTTTGCCGCCTTTTATTTCAGGTGAAACATGAATACGTGAAAGATTTTATTAATTTAAGAAAATAAATAGAACTTTTTTGCTCGATGATTACTTTTTATGACTTCTGAAAAGGGCTCAGTCTTTTAAAAAAACCCTTCTTCGTTACTATTGCTGTTTTGAGGGTTTATTTTCATCTTAGTGTGCTTATATGTTATGTGCTTATTTACCTTTTCAGTGAGATGAGGCTTTTCCCTGCTCTGGGCTTAAAGGAAGGTGGTATGGTAACTTGACCCATGTCACGGGCATCACCGTCCTGTCCATGTTTGAGCTTATTCGGTGACTCCAATGCACGTATGTCACGGCGCAGGGTTGAAGTTAAGGAAGTATAGAAGCATTTGCAGGGTTGGGGTTTTCCACCTGACTCTAAGGTGCTCAGCACCACCCCTTCCGAGAGATTCAGTGAGAGGTGAAATACGTACATCTCCCAGTAAGTCAAAAACCCAGGTTTATGGATTTGCACTGAAGTCATGGAGAGGTGAACTAGGACCAAATTTTTCAAGGATTCCTCTGGCCTTTTCAAATACATCCGCAATATTTATGAGCATCCTTTGCCCTGCTTACATACTTGAACCATGTAGAAGAGCCATCAGCATGTATGTAGTCAGACCTGTCCCTTATGGGTTTGAGAGCAGGTAAAAGGGCAGTTGGAAGTACAGCCTGTGAGTTTTGTTAATCTGATGATGTCTCTTTTATTACAAATCTTGTAATTTATGGTATTTGTTTAAAAACTGAGATTCATATTTACATACATGATTGATTCCTTAAGACTTCTGAAGTATTTTACACTAAGCTCTTTTTAGGCAGTCTTTGAAACAGATGAGGCAGGATTGAAGAAAACTATAAGCACAGCTCTGAAAAGGACAGACTTTTAAAGATATGCTTTTTTTTTCCCTTTTCAAATGTCTACGTCTTTTGGGTGTGTCGAGATTACATTTTTTCTTCACAGAAAAAAAGTGGTTTTAAAATGAAAGCTGAGATGCATGTCTGATCATTTGAGTCAAGGAACTCAGTGTTAAGAAAGATCGAGTGTCACAGAGCTCGTAAGAAAGACAATTGGCAGCACTGAAGAAGGAAAATTATTAAGAGATGATGTGGTATTGAGTACAGGTTCACAGGATTTTGGAATAGTAGTGTTCTGTGTAAATCAAACAATCCCGTGGTAACATAAAATAGGAATACCAAAGAGGAGAAGCAAGCCGTGGCCCTACTCAGTCTTGTAACCAGTTCTATCAGGCAGATTCCTGTTTTTCCCTGAAACCTCGTGTGCGTGCGGGGCAGTCTGACAGAATTCACGGAACAATATGAACTGCCTCCAAAACCTTATGCATACGGCTGCCTGTATGCTTGTGCTGAAGGCGTTTCAGGATTGCCGCCGTGTGATGTACAAAGCTGGGTGAAACTTCATCCTTAATCAGGTGTAGGTGGATGATTGAGCCCATCTTGAGCTTGTTTAGAGTCCCCAGCATCATCTGACGCTGTGTTTCGCTAGCCGTTCTCCTATGTTTCCTACCCTGAGCCAGAATGACAAGGAAAACCTGTTCTTTTTCTAATCTGTCTGGAAGCAAAGCAAGAAACCTTGTCGGACCCTATTCTTGTGCGAATTCCTTTGCTAGGAAAAGAAGGTGTGGAAAAGCATCCAAATGTGTAGAAATTTATCTGAACTAAACTTCAAATTTTGACATTCCTGCTCATTAATCAGTCCTGTTAAAAATATCAAAACCCTTCTTCACTTTTCTCTTCAATAGCAAGTAAATTATTAACACAAGAGTAAACTTTGTCCTTTCTGTATTTCTCACCCTTGGTTATCATTTAACTTGCAGAAGCTTAATTCTGAGATCTGACTGAGACTGTCATATGTAAGATAGTATACGAGGGGAAAAAGAAACGATATATGGATAGAAATACTTATCTATATTGTGGTGTGTGTGTTTCTAACACAGAAACCTGATGACTTAAAAAAAAAAAAAACCAACCCTGCCTTATTCAGTATAAAATTCCACTATGCCCCAAGCTGTTCCCCTAGTTGTAAGACCAAAAATAATAAATGCAGCAACTGCTTTGCTGGAATTTCCTATTTAAAATAATGTGGTATATTCACATATTTAAATACAACTTCTCAGCTGCAAAGTATTTAGTGTTTTGAATGAACTGCAGTGATACCTTGAAGACTCTCGCAGAACTGTGATACTTATCTTGATGCAGTGTGGATGATTTAAATCCTTGCTGAAGTGAGGATTTAATAAAAATATATTTGTAGAGCTTTTTAGCCCCAACCAGTCACTCTCTCATCACTGCCTTTTTATTTTTTAGTTTCTTGTGCAAGCTAATAATTTTTCAAGATAACAGAGGTTTTGAAGGAATCACTTATGAAAATAGGACTTCGTATTTGTGATACAAGGTCTGATCTTTACTTAACTACTTAGTCAAACTGCTGCTGGTTCTGTTGCCTAAGTACATTTTTCAGGGTTGGGCCAATTGCTTTATAGAAGGGCTATTTATGACTATTGATCAGTGGGGTTTTTTTAATTCTCTGAAACATTTTTTTAAGGTATTTGTAGTGTTAATCTAATTGATTTTTTTTTTTTTACAGCATTTGAAGAGGGGTGAGGGAGTGGCTTTAAGTTCATTTCCTCATTTTCATATAAATTCTTGAGAGCTGTGTCATACTAATCTCTGTAAATGATTGACATTAAACTGACCTTTATAAAGGAACCAAGAAAATAAAACTTGTACTTAGGCCAATGTTTTGTCTTTGCTTTTCAATTTCGGAAAACACATTATTGCTCCAAAACGATACAGGTTAGTGTGCAGTAGAATGACAAGGTTTTTAGGCCAAATTCTAATTCTAAACGTACAGTATGATATTCCTTTTTTGTGTATTCCATTTTGAAACAAATCCTGTTCGATGCAAAAAAAAAAAATTAATTATCTGAACAAAATTTAAACCAAAATTGCAACAATAAAAGTAGATGGTAGATCTCAATTTTACACATGAGAGCTTGTGATATTTTTTCTTAGTGTTTTATTTTTACCACTAAAGCAGAAATAGCGGATTCATTCCTTCAGACTAAAATCTTGCAGAAACAACAGTCAAATAAAAGATTGCGGAGAATAAGAGAAGTGACAGAAACTGGAGAGAGGTGTTCAAGGAGGTATTCTCAGCTGGTGTTCACTTACGTCTGGTATTTTCCATTGTGGGTTTTTTCTAGATATTCTTCCATTACTGAATACATCAAAAGAGTCATTGCTTAAGAATTAAACTAACCCAATAAAAGTTATAAACTTGGCTGCTTTCCTTTGGACTAAGGTGAACGTTCAGATGAAGTCAGTAGGAAAACTGGAGTTCTTCAAGTGGGAAAGGAGATGCCAGCTTAATTCTTTATATTTCCAAATACTGAAAAGATACAATGCATATCTTCTTAAATGAGTGTCTAAAACATTTTAAAATTGTTTTTTTTTCTTTCTAGCAATAAAAATAGCCCACCGCCTCACCCAGTCCTGTCTTCCATATCCGTTCTTTTTTGCTATCACCTAGGAACTGCAGCAAAAGGCTCGTTTCTAATCACAATACTGAGAATTCCAAGGATTGTTCTCTTGTACCTTTATAATATCCTAAACCAAAAGGTAGGTGTATACTTCTGTAACACTATAAAAATAGTAGTTAAAAGGTGAGATTCATGAAAAAAAACCATGAAGAATATAGTTCTTGCTTAAAAATAGATGATATGATGTGGATTTTGTATTTTATCCCCTCATTAAGAAAGCTTTTTCCATGTGCTTCCTTTTTTTCTCTCAACTCAGATATTTTTAAAAGCAGAAAACACCAACATTAAAAACCACTTTATTTAGTGTTTATATATAAAGGTTTTTATGAAGGATAAAGGAAAAAATTGGCAGAAGGCTCTATTTAAAATTTTTGCATCATAAATTTTAAAAAAGCGAAGTAAGTAGGAACATTATTGTTGTATATAAAATGTCTTATAGAAAATATTTAATCTGCCTTGTAATATGAGTTTATAGGAAAGAATGTATGAAATAAGAACTATTGCAGAGATTTGTGGAGGATCCAAACCACATCTTTTAAGATACATAAAAACTATAGCTGGGCTGTTTTGATTGTCGCTTGCCTTCTTTCTAACTTTCTATCTTTCCTGCATCTCCGCATCTCTTATCTTCTGCTGGAAACATTGCAGTTAATTCTGGCCCTTTGGCAAGGAGAGAGGGCTGTCATGACTGCACAGCTCTGATTTTAGAGGAAGATTTAGGCAAAGTTTTTAAAAGTAGCTCTTTTTCTCTAGAGTTTACCTTGGCCTTGGAGCATGTTACGTATAGTTATGTCAGGGTATTTACATTGACCATCCCTGGCATGTGTGTGGGGTATCGTTTGTGAATGCTTAAATAAAAGCCCCTTGCAATAAGATACTTGAAGGATGTGTAAGTGTCTGGGTGTATGTCACTTTCATATGAAAGCCTGGGTTATAAAACTTGGTGAGTTGGGTCAGCTAAGAACTTTGTTTAGGGATGATAGGTGGGATGAGTTGTGCTAAAAAGAAGATAGAGTATTTTCTGCCTCTAGAGGAAGCAGAGTAAATGGACTTGTTGGGTACGCCGTTTTGAATCTGAATAGCTGTAGAAGATTTAACTGCAAAGAAAGATTATTTGTGTCCAGTTGCCAAGCATTCAGCTGAGGATGTGACATGACCCATAGCTGTAACTGCTCCTTCAGAGACTATGAAGTGCTCAGGCCCGCTCGTGTCCCCAGTCCACAGAAGGATCCCCCCACAAAGTAACCTTGCTCCTTCCCATGGGAGAAATGGCAGGCTGTGGCCCCTTTCCATTGAGGCTCTTTCCGTAGAGGGCCAGAGTAGTGGTACTAAGGGATGGAGAAGTGATGCTGCATTCTTGTAGAGTTCACCCAGACTTTGCCACCCTTGCAAAAAATGCTGCTGTTTTCTGTGAACAGGAGGAAAAGTCAGGGGTCTGCAAGCTTGCAGGTAAATTCACAGATGTTTTCTACACAGCAGCCTTCAAGCAGAGTCAGAGAGGAGATTGCGGTTGAAGTCCCTTGCTTTAGGCTTTTAATAAACGGTACTTACTGCGATTAATACCGTTTCAGTAACATCATCTCTCCAGCAATATACGGCAAGATTAAAGTACTTCTCTGCTGTCAGGAGTTTGCACGTACAGTTGCCATTTTAAAGGAGTTATTCCTGGAATATTTCCAAGAACTTCTTTGGAAAAAAGTTGGGAGGTTCGTGGTTTCTGCACGAACAGTGGTAGTTGTGGGGATCTGAGGTTTTCATATAGTGACTGGAAGATCTCTGCTTTCCAAAACAAAACAAAAACATTCTGACCTCTGGAAAAAGAAGGTTAAAAAGACTCAAGTACGACTGAACTGAATTTCCTTTTGCTGAGAAAAACAGCCAGTTAAATTTGGAAGGCTACCATGGCTACCAAGATGTCTTTTGCTTGTCTTGCTTGTTAAAATCTTTATGTGATGAACAGTTTTGAGCTCGTGGTGTGATGGGGGTTGGGAGGGTGGAACAAACAGTGAACTTTTATGCTCTGCTTTTAGTATGAAATTAATAAATATCAGTGGTCTGTGAGTGGCCTGGTCTAATACATGCTTTTTCCTCCTGTCCTGAAAAACGAATGTATGGTCTGCGTCAATACACACACATGTACGTATAAGTCCTTCTGCCCATTCTTTTAATTTTGTTCATTAGGGTACCAGTCATTTCAGAACTGTGAAGGTTTCTTGATCAACAAAAAAGTTAAAAATCTGCCAGTGTACTCCCTGATGGCTGCAAAGTACCGTAAGGGTTACTGACTTGCCTGCCTGTTTTGTTCTCCGAGCAGCTGTTAGCTCACAAAGCTGCTTGCAGCACTTATTTTCTTTTCCCAGAGAAGAATCTTCCATCCACAGGAAGAAAAAAAAAAAATACGCTCGGCTCATCAGTCATTAATACTGAAGGGTCTGAATTAAAAACAGTTCCTATAATCCAAAAGGAAATATCTGCTGCCTAAGTGAATGCTTTATTAGAAGAGTCAGTCACCTGTAAAGCAAGTTTTTCTAAAACGGCAGTTTCGTTTGAGTCTAATTCTGTGTCCAGTAACCAAACATTTCATTTTATTGCAGGAGGGCGCATGTGCAAAGTGCCTGTTCAAGTGCTGCTTCTGCTGTTTTTGGTGCCAGGAAAGATGCTTGAGATACTTTAACCAGGTACACTCTGTCCTCTCTCTGTCGCTCAACCATCTGCATACCTAGTCTAGAAAGCATGTGTGTATGCTAGCTCCATTTAGCACGACTAAAGCAACACCAGCGCATGCAGCCCAAGTTCCCTGCTGGCCACCTAAACTAAACAAACAAAAAAGTCTTCAAGCCTAGATGGAACTTGGTGCAAAGGAACAAGGCATTGACAAACGTGCAAGGTGCAAGGTTTTAGAAAACGTGTTAATACAGCTTGAAGTAGCCCTTTCAGAGGGCCACTTGCTATTTCTGAAGGTAAGAAGACTTAGCATCTTGTTGAGTTGTGCCGGACGGACTGCTGAAGTACAGAGGATTCGGGTGGAAGGAAGCAATGAAGAAATAAGAAACCCACCTGGAGATGTGTCATTAAACTAGATACAGGATTTTCCACCTGAAAGTCCTGAATAAAGAAACTCAAACTCCTGGCTGATTTCCATTATCAATATATCTGGGAATATGATCCATGATGAAAAAGCCAGATGATATAATATTCTTTTTCTTTGAAAGACATCTTTGTTTGGTTAGCAGTTTTGTTTCAAAAGTGGGTTTATTGGAAATGGATGATTTCTGACATACAGCAGTTTTTCAGATACTTAACTCCTACTTTTTCCATCCTTATCCTTTTCTCCAAAATCTTTTCCAGCTCTGTATACATCGCTGTAAATAGTTAATTTTTCTTTTTGTCAGTCCCCTTTGGTTATCTCTGGCGACTGTGGTATTCTTAATGTGAAAGGGAATCAGATGTTCATGCTGATTCCTAACTCTTGACTGTTGCGTTTTTTGTTCTTGTTGCTGAGGGCAGTAGTGAAGTAAACAAGACAGTTCTGATAAAGGCTCTGACTTCTCCTCTAAAGTAGGTGCATAAATTAAGCTTAATCTTGGACAACTACAAAGAGAAAGTTTTTCACTTAGATCAGCCTAGATTAAATACTTGTGCAGTGAAATCTCTGGTTCTAGACGATGAATTTTCCAGACTTACATTTTTTAGGTAGATCTTATGGTTACTGTCTTGGTGAGGAATCTCAGAGTTCGTTTTCACTCCAGGCTTTCCATTTGTAGTCACCCTTTCCCCTTGGCTTCCTGCCTTTCAAAGAGATCTCCAGCATCTTAGTGTTTACTTTCTCCAGCTGTTGTATGCTATGTGTTTGTTAAAAGAAGAATTAATTACTGTAATGTTCTTCCTTTTGTTTCAGAAGGCTGTATTGTAGCTACTTGTTCCCTTAAAAGATTTCCTGTTTCCTAACCTATTGTAGGCAAAGTTCTGTTTTTATATGAGTTGTAGTTTTTAACCTAATGACCATAATACTGTGTTTGCTAGATAGTTGTTAGATAATTGTTTGTTTGAGCATCTTTTTGGCAAAGATGATGGTGTTCCCCATGCTCCAAATCCAGGGCAATTTGAGCGAGGCTTAGAGGAGAAGAAAAGCAAGAACACGCTGTAAGATTTTAGTAGAAGTTTTGTCTGTATGAAGGGGTAACATTGGTCTCACACTATTGCATTTCATAGAGTAATTAATGTGTCTAATTAGGTTTTTTCTTTCTTTCCTATAAAGAATGTATTCAAGCCTATTTCTTCAATTTTGTAAAATCTGCAGCCAAATGTAAAAAAGAAAAAAAAAGGGGGGTAAAAAAGACAAGTCTGCAGTTTTAAGCAGCTTAACGTATGGCTTGATTAACAGAAGTACTGAACTCTTAAGAGCTCTTACTGAGAGCAGTGAAAGCTGCTGGGCACAGCCCTGAAATTTCACGTAGATGTTGAACATGGACTTGAGAGGGGCTAAAAAATTGCTTGTACCTATGTTTCTAACATTTGGAAAGTATCTTTTAGTTCAGATTTTGATTTTTGTGTGAGCTGAAGTTACTGAAATGTGGAACGGCTGTTATAAAAGTTGGTCCAAACTTTCCTTACTATATTTTTACCTTTTATTCTAGTATTACTTTCACTATAGGAATAAGCACATAATTACCTGAAACTCTAAAAAAAAAAAGCCTTCTCCATCACTTCTGCGCTATTTTCTGCAACGTGTTGTGATATTGCTTAGATGATTTACATTTTTTCTGCTCCTTCATTCACAAGTTTAATCAGGGTTAAACAGAGCCCCTTGTTTTCCCCCTGGGGAACTTGCAGATGAGAAGCAGGTGCTGGAGGAAGTAACACCGGTGACGGAGCGCGAGCTTCGTTCTTCCCGTGCAGTATCAACCAAGTGCTCTGTTACGTTATTGAAGAGTGCTTTTCAGGCTGAGGTGCCCTCTCTCAGGTGGGATTTAGCACTGACTTTGATAGTTGCACGCATCCCTGAAGTGGCTCGTTCTCTGCAAGGCTCGGCTAAGTTTTGTTCGGCTCTCCTGGAACTTAACTGAAACAGGGCCGAAAAGGTACCCCGTCATCTCCCCGTCGTGACAGAGTGCTGCGCTAGGCGCTGACGGTTGCCATATTTCCAGTGGCGGTTGTTGGAGGAGGGGTGATGTAAACCCAGCGTCCTGTGCAGATTGCAATGTGGATAATTACGTTCTGCCTTCCTAAATTTCTCTTGGATTTTGCAACTGGATCCTGTGCTAAACTGTGGTGTAGTGTTGCTATGTGCTGTTAAACAGTTCACTCCTTAAGCCGTTCCATTTCAGTCATGGGCGAAGTGATTCATGTGTGTGTATAATCCATTAGTAACAATTGTAAAGCACTCTGGGTTCTATCTGGATGAAAAGTGCTTTGTGAATATAAAGTCATTATCCTTACTTGACAGTTCTGTTTGCCAACACTTGTCAGAATTACCACAGATTTTTCATCTTCTGGCTCTGATGGCTTCAGTATGTTCCAGATAAACATATCCAATCATCTCAAGTAAAATCTGGGAGATTGAAATTTCTCTTCCGTAAAAAGAATATACTGCGGTTTTTAATGTGGTTTGGGAGCTACAAGGTCTGTCTGTCTCCTGCTTTCTTAAATTGTAGTGGCAGTCTTAACTTTTGATACATCAAAGCACTTGCCTTTTTTTTCCTTTACAGCTTTGTTGCAGTGACTTTTTTTTCTTAAACAATATATCTATTTCAGGCTAGTTTTGCTTTTCTGTGTCTGCTTTGGGTTCATCTGCAGCCAGTTGGCAAGAAACCGCTCCGAAGTGCCGCACATGGATTTCTGAAGGAGTTGCTGAGCAGTATGTGGTTGCTCTGTTTTCCTCAGCGCAGTTACTTGCAGCGTAGCCTTCCGGGCCCTGCGGTAGCCATTGCTGAAGTCGGCAGTGTGTTAGCCCACTTTTGCTGGTGCTGAGACCCTTCTCTGATACCGAAAGCCAGCAACTGTCTAGCGTAAAAAACCAGAAGCAAGCCTGTCTAATGGTCGTATATCCATGGCAGTTGGTTGTCTCTTAAACTTTGGATGGAAGCCTATCAGGAGGTTACGGTTAAATGCCCCATGGAGAAGTGACCTAGATAAACCCAAAATTCCTGCATGCCGATGTAAGTACCGTTCTCTGCGCTGCCAAACACGTTGTGCCTCACCCCACCAAGTACCTCTTTTTCCTCCCCAAAACAATACTACATTTTAACGTTACTGGCAAAATTGCTTCTAGATGTTAAGCTAAATTTTCAATCATCTTGAAAATACAGTTGGCTAAAATGTTCATCTTCAGTGAAATCGTATTTTAAATATGTTTGGTTTCCCTCTAGAGGCTTTATGTATGCGGCAACAGGAAATAAAATTCCTGAGGTCTTTACTTGCTCTGTAGGGTGAACCATGTAGAGGATCGAGGTGAACAAGGCTGACTATTTCTTCCTTTGATACCTGTCTTCTCTCCCTTATCCCATTAAACAAAAAAGAAAGGCAAGAGAGAAAGAAAATAAAAGGCAATGAGGTGAGTGACCTATTTCAGTGCTTTTAAGCAGAGATCAATTTATGAGCAACTCTCTGGAAATGTTCAGTTTGATGTTATTTCAGAAATCCCAACTGAGAACATTGTCGCACTAACTGTAATCCAACTCCAGTAATGATGTAATCATGATGCAATGGGCACTTAAAGCAGGATCCTCGTGGTCCAACCCCTGTGTTTGAAATGGAGCCCAGGTGTAGCAGTGCGATGCTGCAGGAAAGGACACCCAACTGCCCTCCGAGGAGAAGGTTGTGTCGGTCCTACCCACTGGATGACAGCCATGGAGGGAGCAGATGACACAGAGTAGGAAGGAAGGAAAGTTGAAGGACAAGATTTTCTCCAGTAAGTCCAGACTGCAAATATAAGGTGAAATGGAAATAAAGGGAAGTTGTGCTTCTTGGACTGCTTGGGAAAATTCGGGAGGCTATTGAAGGGTTTCTTAGAGATGGTAATTAGCATGGATGGAAGTGGGGGAGGAGAATATTCTCCGTGTGTTTGTCAACCGCAGGACAACAGCCTTTAGTTAACAAGGCTGCAGAAAGGGCAGATTCAGTCCTGGAAGGTATGAGATTAAATACTTGCACCCGAAAGAGGGGGATAAATGCCATTGTACAAGTTGCTGGTTAGGTGATCAGGTTTATCTCACGGCGGGGGGGCTGGAATATCCCGGTGTGTCTGCTTTGACAAATGAAGGGTAAGAGCAAGCCCGTTCGCCGTCTGTGAGTATATCAAGAAGAGAAACAGCAGGGAGGGCTAAGAGCCAAGACAAGATCAGCAGAAGAATGAGTAGATGTAAACTGTTCATGAGTAAATGTTGTCTGGAAGTTGGAAGAAGGTTCCTAAGGACCAGAGGGACAACTGTCTGGAATAGCTCCAAATGTAAGGGCTGGGAGAGGGGAAAGCCTTAAGTAGTTTAAAGAGGGAGCTTTCCACTTAAGAGAAGAAATCGTATCATGTGCTAATCTGAAATAGCCAGGGACCGGAATGGCTGGAAGTCCCTTCCAGTCTTACATGTCCTCATCTCTTCAGTGGGGCCTCACAGGCCCACGTTGCTCTAATTTCCCACCACTCTCCAAGAGACGTGATACAGCTTTCTCACCGGGTCACTAACTGCTGTGCAGCAGCCACAGAAATGTCATTGCCTCTTGCCACCGCTGGATTTTGTTTTCTGAGGGGATTCCACTGGCAGCTGCGACACTTGCAAGCTAAGACACTTGAAAAGTCCAGCGTGAGCTGCGTGGCGTGGGGCTGGGTGTAGCTAACCAGGGCAGCCCCCAGGAGAGCTGGCGGCGACAAGGTCAGATCAGGCTGAAAATATCAGCGGAGCAGAAAAAGCTGAAGCGGGATGCGAGGCGAGCGTGTCTCCTGCTTCTTTTTTAAGAAGATTCTGTTGCTATGCCAATCCTCTCTTCCCCAAGCTCATTTTATTAAAGCAAGCCCTAGAATCGAGGACTGAATTCAGCTGTTACACAAAGTAGCAATTATTCTCAACAATTGGGGAACTTACGGCCTGGATCTGAGCCACAGCGCCTTTCTCATGAAACTAGCAGGTCAATTTTTCCAAGACCCTTGACATTCTGTGTTGTGAGGCACAGAAGGATGTATTCTTTAAATAGGGTTTTTTTGCATACTGTGGTATTTGGAAATATGTAAACATTCACATTCCTTATTTATTCATCCTGACACTGAGAAACTAGTGTCTAGTTCCCAGGCTCCAAGCCAGAGGAGGCTTGTGTTCTTCACAAAGGTGCTGATACAGTACCAACTTGCTGGTGTAAGGATAAAGACCGGTCCTGAGCCACTATCTCCCACACTTTCTGATCGATGGTGCCATTATTACTTGCTTGTCACCATAGCAGAGACTACCATTGTAAAACATCAGTTCATTAAGGAAAGATAAAAACCATAATAGCTCTGTTGGGCCAGACTGAGCCTCCACCTAGCTCCGCATGCTGTCTCCAACGGAGTGTGCCCAGGTGGCCAAGAAGGCCAACGCCATCCTGGCTTGTATCAGGAATAGTGTGGCCAGCAGGAGCAGGGCAGTCATCCTTCCCCTGTACTGGGCACTGGTGAGGCCGCACCTCGAGTGCTGTGTTCAGTTTTGGGCCCCTCACTACAAGAAGGACATTGAGGTGCTGGAGCGTGTCCAGAGAAGGGCAACGGAGCTGGGGAAGGGTCTGGAGCACAAGTGCTGTGAGGAGCGGCTGAGGGACCTGGGGTTGTTCAGCCTGGAGAAGAGGAGGCTGAGGGGAGACCTTATCGCCCTCTACAACTGCCTGAAAGGAGGGTGCAGTGAGGTGGGGGTCGGTCTCTTCTCCCAAGTAACAAGTGACAGGACGAGAGGCAATGGCCTCAAGTTGTGCCAGGGGAGTTTAGATTGGATATTAGGAAAAACTTCTTCACGGAGAGGGTTGTCAAGCACTGGACCAGGCTGCCCAGGGCAGTGGTGGAGTCCCCATCCCTGGAGGTATTTAAAAGCCGGGCAGACGAGGCGCTTAGGGACATGGTTTAGTAGTGGCCAGGTACGGTTGGACTCGATGATCTTAAAGGTCTTTTCCAACCAAATGATTCTGTGATTCCAACAGTGGCTGTGAGTGAACGCTAAGGTAGAGTGAGTGTATATTGCCCTGTCCCCGTGCTGTTTCTGAATCTGTTTCCAGCCTAGGGACTTCTTGAGCTGAGTATGTTTTCTGTGTGTTTAATAACTCTCACTGGATTCCTTTTCCCTGAACTTTCCCAGTCTCCCTTGAGCTGATGCGAACTTTTAGCAGCTAAAGCATCCTTTGTCCAGCAGTCCACAGCTTACAGACTTACAGTGAGAAGAAATACCATCTGTTTTCAAATTTGGCTCCTGCTACTTCGTATGGCCCTCCCTCTGTCTCGTCTGTTCTGGAAGACACAGTGAGCCATCTAACCCTACCTACCCTCTCCTCATTTCTCATGATTTTGTAGCCCTCTTACCGCATCCTCCTTCAGTCATCTCTTTTCCAGACAGAAGAGCCCGGTGTACTCAGTCGTTCCCCAGCCAGAAGACATTCCATACCTTTTGAATCATTCCTGCTGCCCTTCTCTCAAACATTTTCAAGTCCACTAAAGCTTTTGTGCATGGGAAAAGAGAATACATTCTGTAGAAAAACCACATTTAAATAACCTGTTTCTAAATGATAGCAGGTTCTTAACTGACCACGGTCTCTACCATCTTAGCCTTCGCAACTGTCTTTTCTTTGAAAGGGATTGGGTTGTTGCACCCTGCAACTAGAAAATTAATGGCATATCTAAGCTTCTTAGTCCAAAGTCCAAAACGATTTGCAACTATCGGTAATAGCTTGCGTGTTTTAGGTGTTCTTTGGTGGGTGAGGATGAGAAATCATTTGAGCTCATTTCTGTGCAACTCCGAGTTTCGTGGAAACATACATTTGCTTAAATGTTAGACGTGTGTTTCATTAGTGAGAACGTGCAGATTTCTGTGGGGCTGGATGGGATCAGGGTATGGGGTCTGCACGGGGAGCTTGAGAATTGTGAGGAAGGCGTACGGAGCCACAGTCTAGGCTGAACAAGAAACCCTCCAAATATATATATATTTTTTTTTTTTCCTCAGAAATGTGTTTTTTGCCGAAAGGTGGAGATGACTTGGCTAAGTCTTCAGCTTGTGCTAGTAACATTCGTGCTTCACCTATGGCCGTGACGAGTTTTGTAGCCTTCAGCAGTTCATTCATTTCTGTCTCTCTCTTATCTCTTCTATAACGTTGGATTATTACCTGGCTGCCTTTCTTGCTTGTTACGAGTAGTTGATACGTAGGTGATTTGTTGAAGTTGTAATTGTTACAAATGCCATTTTTTATCAACTGGTTTGTAACACGACAAGTCCCTATGCAGGTAGTATTCTATCTCCGGTGTTACTTTCAGTCTTTCCGAGGTAACTGTTCTAGTTAATAAATATCAGAAATTCTTTTCATTGCACATTCCTCGGATACCAAAGTGGCTAATTCAAGAGTGCAAACAAATGGTTATTTATTTTAAGCTTGGAAACAATGTTTGTACAAGTGCACACGCATTTTCAACATTCTTTTTTAATTTTTAAAACAGGACGGTTTTTGCTATTTATAACGAATACAGAATCTCTGTTTAATTTATTGGCAAAATTTATACTGACCTCACCAGATCAGGATCTGCTCTCTGAATTTAGTTCTTAAGGGACAGAAACAAACTTAGAAAACCCTTTTCCACTTTGTGTCTCCATTTCCTGGCTGTTAACGGGAATGAGGAAACAGCCTTAACTCACAGCACGCTATAAAGATACGTCTATCCCTGTTTGAAATACGCAGTGACAGCTACAGACGGAAGACAGAGAGGAGGCCGTCTGCCCTACGCCTGTGTGCTGGGGATCGTGGTAGCCCAGCAAGGCTGGCGCTGGCCTCGCCGGGCTGCCGGCTCTGCTGCTGCCGCATCCCGGGCCGATGCCGCCGTGGGCGAGCTTGCAGGCTGTCGGGTTTCCTCGCCCGGGTGGCAGCAGGCTGCTCGCAAACCTGGTGGGATGAGCGAGGCAGGTGGGACAAGGATGCGTCTCGCTCAGAGGTGTAGGCAGCCGAGAAGGCAAGGGGGTTGCAGTCGTTGCCCGAGCGAGCCGAGGGCACACCTCTGCCCGTCCTGTTGCAGCACTCCCCGGGGAGAGGAACGGCATCAGTATAAAGCAAAGTTAGCACAGAAAGCATTTTTTCCTATTTAGGAATGAAGCGAACTTGCTTGTTTAAACAGATTTTTATGCAGACACTCTACGTGTTTCGGTGGAGTTCAGCGGAGTCTTTGATTTTTCTTAGAGTAGGCAATAAATCTTTTTTTATTTATATTTTATTTATACTTTTTCCATCTATGGATGTATTTGCTGCTATGCCAGTACAATATTTACAGGATGTCACTGTTTACTTCTACTCTGGCTTTGCTTACCGTCAGAGAAAAAAAATTCCTTTGTCATGTATAAAAGAAATAATAGCCACAATAAAGAGACAAAGGATCGTTGACTGCATTTAATTTCTTTCTCTCTCTGTAATATTTTAAGATAGATAATGTCAATACAGCTTTGCTACACTACAGTACGTTACAGAAATTGCTATGGGGTAGAAGTGGACTCTGCAGAAGGAAATTTTCTTTGCCTTCAGATATCTGAAGCTATTTTATATTTTGATTGGTAAGTGAGAAAAAACAGATTTTTGAACACAAAATGGTTTGCAGTAGGCCACTATAATTCCCTTTCAGCAAAGCAGTTCTTTTTTTTTGTTCACTTCCAGGTGAAGCAGAAAGTAACCTAAGCATCGAGTACATGTTGTGGTGTATAAATTCCTTCAGAACAGTTAATCCCTTGCACACTGTGGTTCTTACTGGCCGTACCGGCTGTGACTGATGTTTTGTGGCATAATCCACCTTCTAATAGTTTGAGTAAAGGGAAACGACTCGTAAGACTTGCTGGCATACGTTTCGGGTATCCTGAGCGCTGCTTTTCTTAGCTGATATTTTGGACACAGTTTCAAAACCTTGTTGAGGAGTTCCGTGAATGGGACGTATATGTCAGGTTAGGTACAACAAGCGCTAAAATAATCCAATCCATGAAGGTAAATATTCTGTCCTCCCCCCTTGTCTTGGCAAGTTTCTACAAAGAGAAATCTTGTCAAATTGTCAATACCTCAAAAAAGTGGGAGGGCCCCTACTGTCTGTTGAAATTTGGGGTTTTTTTTTTTGCGGCATAACACTCGCTGGTCTAGTCCAGGATCCTTTCGCTGTTCTTTTCCAGTCGTTTTCACAACTGGTTTCCTCATTCATGAAAAGGTGTATTTTATGGCTACAGTCGTAAGCTTCAATTTCAGTAGCGTATGAATAGTTTGAAAAAGCCATGTAGAAAAGCTTTTTAATCATCAACTTTTCAATGACTTGATAACTGCACAACTTGATTGTTCCGCTTACGTAGTTTGCCGGCGGTCTTGGAGATAGATTCATAGAAAATAAAAGTAAATTTGGATGGTGTGACGCCAGGTAAGTAAGTGTTTTGTGGTAATTGTGTCGTATTCATTAACAAAAATGAGGGTAGAGAACTTTGGTGGTTTAAAATAAATTGGATAAAGGTGGGTTCAGACATTTATTGAGTCACTATTCTAGCATTTGCTAATGGTGGAAATGATGTAGAAAAAACTATTTGGAGGTAGAAGCGTAGTTATTGTTGTCACTTAAACTAAAATTGCCATATTATGCAAAATAACTCTTTATATTCATAAAGTCAGTATTTCCCAATAGAGTTTAAGGCTTCGTAGTTTGCTGAAGTAAAACCTAGATTGTAAAAGCTGTTCCTCTCTCGCTGCTTTATTATCTTCTCTCATTTCAGCACGCATACACAACTACAGCCATAAACGGGACAAACTTTTGTACGTCAGCAAAGGACGCCGTCTTTATTTTGGCGAAGAATTCTGCTAAACTCGCGTCCATTAGCTGTTTTGGAGATTTTCTCCTCTTTCTAGGAAAGGTAAGAGTAAGAAAAGTACTGTTCCGTAAGAATGAAGTGATAAATCAGGGCTTGAATCTCTTTTCTTATACCTAAAGTAAATAAGATTTATCTTTGCTAAACTCAGTGATGTTAATGCTGTACAATGAGTTTGGGAGAGGAGATAATGTTTGAGGAACTGATCCTTTTCATAGTCTTTACAGAGCTATTTAGGTGTATCACAGTAGTGTCCTTGGTGCTACTCCTACAGTTCCCATTGCAACGAGTCTTTTATAAACACATAGTGAAAGATTGCACCTGCCCTACAGAATTTACACACTGAACTGAACGCAAAGTGTGACAGCTGCGTGATGCCAGAAGCTGCATCGCTATCTCCCAGATGAGATGTGCTGTTCAAATATTGGCTGTAATGTATTTGCCTTAGGGTTTGCGGGGTTTTGGTTTTTTTAAGAAACATTTCTACATGATTAATGAGGCTGCATTTCTCTCTCGCTGGCCTTTACAGGTGTTTGTTGTATGTTTTACTGTTTTTGGAGGATTGATGGCATTTAACTACCATCGGGAATTGCAAGCTTGGGTAGTTCCTCTGTTGCTGGTTGGATTTTTTGCCTACCTGATGTCCCACAGCTTTCTGTCGGTGTTTGAAGTGGCAGCAGACGCCGTGTTCCTTTGCTTTGCTATCGATATGGAAACAAATGATGGGTCTGCAGAGAAGCCGTACTTCGTGGATCAGGAACTGCTGGTAAACCTCAGTGATAACAGCTAAGATATTTGAGCCATTCTAAGCTTTTGGGGGCTTTTTCTTTCCCCAAGACCTTGTAAGTTGAACCCACAACCCATGCCATTTCCTTTCCAACACCTTAGAACGGGATGGGCTCGGGGATACAAATAATATGTGAATTTATAAACTGAAGTAAATGGCTCGCTCTGGCTCCTGTGTGCTAGCTGTGACCTGCTGCCGCCTTTTAGATCAGACCCTGCAAGTAATGACTGACTCTTTAGGCCTTATTAGATACGTGTTCAATACATTGTTGGTAATTAAAAAATAGAAATAAATAAATGAGCCAGCTGCAGAGACCAATCCACGGGGTGCCCTAAGATTAGATTCTTATATTTGTTGTGACTTACTGTACAGTGACGAGCGAAAGTAAACGACACGGAGCTTCGTGTTGCCAGCAGCAGGTCAGGTATCCATCCCCATCCTACGGATGCTGTAGTTCTGAGCAAACTTCATGCAAACTCGAGTTGCTCTGCTTCATACCTATACGGATTCTTTTGCCAGAATACCGTCTTCTGTCTCTTGATGAGATTCTTCTGCCTCGGGACTGATGGTTCTGTGTCTTTACCCTCATAATTACTATATTGTATTACCAGCATTTCCATGGAGAATCGTTACGTAGCTGATAGTGATGGAGAGCTTTAGTTAATAGCTGTGTCTGAAGCATTTGAATGTATATATGCCATCGCTTTCACATTAAGAGAATATGTGAAGATGCAGATGTTTTTTCCTTTCGTGCTAGTTTTGCCAGTTCTGTCTTTTCCTTCATAAACCATGCAACAAAGAAAATCTTCGTGATTCGTGAAAAACAAACTCAGCAGCCAGAATAGCTCATACGATATGAATCTCCTGGATGGATTTCTTCAGGACAGTGTCAGAAGAACTGTTCTGGGGTTTTTTTAATGCTGCTGTTAGATTCCCTGTAATGTTCATAGAATTCCATTAAAAACAAAAAAACAACAAAAAGGCAGCCTAAAGATAGCTTAACCCTTTGTACAGAAGCAAGCAGATAGATATTCTTTGGCCTTGATTCAGAACAGTACTTAAGCACATGTCCCGAATAGGAATATGTTACTGAATGGAAAACTCTGAAGCCTTGACCTCTGTTCTTCTCCCTCTTTTTTGCCAAATGCTAAAATACTTCTTAAGCCAATTCTCCGTCATGAAACAAACAGAGGCTTTCCTTTCTCCACTTCCAAACTTTGTGGTAGTTTCTCTTTAACTCTGGTCTTAATTCCTTGGAATTAGCCATGCCCTAGGGCCTTGGGTGAAGAGAGGACTTCCCACGGGGGTAAGGAGTCTTCCAAGCAGGGCAGGCTGTGTCACCTTGTATGGAAAAACTGGGGGCAGCACATCCAAACTCCTCCTCAGTGCGTGATCAAGAGTAAGTTTACTCCCATAGCCAAGAACTTGGAGTTTCCCAACACATGCAGGCATTTGACTTGGGACGTCCGTGCTACAGTCGGGTTACAAACATCTGGGGGTGGAAGGGAGGCTCTGTGGCCCTCAGGACAGTCTGCGGCAGTGGGCGGAGAGCCGGGTGAGGGATTTCAGACAGCCAGAGCCCTCATTCCTGTAGTAGCAGATGCAAGAGAGATTCTCGATTCATCCTTCTCAGTTGCATTCATCACCCTTGCTGCCCCTGCAGAGTCCCTCCCGGTATCACTCAGTGGCATCCAGCTAGGAACCAGCTACAGTTTCTTAGCTCCGGGCTAGTTATCTTCTTTTACCAGGTATGTTTATTTACATAATGGTTTGCATTCCCAAATGATCTCACCCTGGTTTTTGCTTGTAGACCTTCGTGAGTCAGAGTAACAAGTTAACAGAAGGGCAAAACCACAGAAGCCTGAGACCTTTCCAGGACAACGAAGATGGGACAGAGCTCCAACCTATGGTGAGAGAGGAATGTGGGATATGTATTTATCTGCCGGCTAACGCGTTTGCCTTTATGTCCCAAGAAGGATGGATGTAAGCTGTCACCCATCTCCTGATGTCTCACAGCAACCAACAGGCTGTACCCAGTATCCTGCTTTTCCTTCTGTTGCTGTCCCCCCTCAGGGAACCCTCCGCTGGTGCAAAATGGGCGGATCAAATCTTTGTTCTCATCCTTCTTCCCGTTCCCCAGTGTGCCCAGCAGAGGAAGAGAAAGCTCGGACGATGGCAAGGGGGTGGGAGGTAAATCCTATTCAGATAGTGCTTTGCATGTCCGCTGTAGGCAGGTCAGAGGAGTGGTAGGCTGCTTGGTTTCATGCCGGAACTGCTGAAGTTCCAGAGCTGTAAGGTCAGAGCTTAGAGGCCTTCCCTCTCCACCCCCACCCTTTTTCTTTCTTTCTTTTCTATCTATTTATTACTCTGTTTTATGCTGGGGTAGAAAAGCTGAGGTGCCAGAAGGGAGTGTTCCCCCACCGCCCAGGCTTGGGAAAGTGCTGAGAGTAAATGCTTGCTGACATCTGAAAAAATATTGCAAATTGCCCAACCTGAGAAGCTGCCCCAGCAAGTTCCGAATCTGGGCTGATTTTCCCCCAGATCGGGGGAGCCAAGCCAGGGCTGCCGGAGAAAGATTCTGCAGCAACAGCTACTCTGGCACCTACTCCTGCTGGACACTACTACTGGTGTCTTGTGTCCTCCTGGCTGCTTCCCACACGCGTGTAAGAGGTGGTGGTGGTTTTTCCTGAGCTGCTTTCAAGAGGTACCAGACTCTAGGGAACTCTCACGCGATCTCGTGGGCATTCTGCTAGAGGCAGCTGGGCTGCAGAGCACTGCTTCACTTTATTGCTACAGTGAGGGATAGTTGTGTTTGATATTTTAATTGTTTGGGTCTGTTATTAATTCGTCGGTAATTTTTTGCCGAGCACAGATACCGTGTGTGTGTGTGCGTGCGTGTGCCTGTTCCCTGGGAGAGGACTGTGGATTTGAGACACAAAAGAAACCTTAATTGTTTTCCCAGTTTACTCTTACGACATTTAAATGCAGTAACAGGACTAGCGCTACACATTACTTGACTCCCTTTTTTTTTCCTCTCTTTGTAGACTTGAATGTGAAGTGCACCAGGAAGTATGAAGGCAGACCAGCAACAGCAAAAACAGTCGTAGAAAAAAATAAAGGTTGCCAATAAAAAAATAAAGGTTGCCAATAAAAAAATAAAGGTTGCCAATACCCCGGGACAAAGTATTAGTTCTGTAAATCTCTGTTGTACCTTGTCCTGGTAAAATGACACACAATCCGTTTGTATGAACAATGTATTTTGTGTGTCAGCACGTCTGATTTTTATTAATATATCTCTTCTGATGGTCTGAAAGTTGTTAATAAACAAACTCCTTGTAAATTTTTATGTTGTCAGACTAAAAATACTAAGTCGCCAAGGTCATCGAGCTGTCCTGTTTAGCTTTTTGGTGTCAGCTAACATGGGGTTTTTTTGTGCCTCTCTGGGAACACTGGGCCCGTCATCCCTGGATCAGTAAGGGTAGAAACACTCGTGGAGGAGGCACTCTGAGACGACTGTTCCCTGATTTATTCTGTATATCGCAACAGCCGGTGCAACCAATTAAGGAGCTGTACTGAGCTCACCGATGGAAATTACCATGATAGAAACTCTCTGTAGTCAAGATAATGGTTATGAGGTAGGTGTCTTTATTTTAATTATACTCTTTTGGGAATGGTTTTTCCAAGGTAGTATCATTAAACTGTCCACTGGCTCTCTCCAAAGGGCAGACGAGGTATATAGTCCTTTTTTTGTAAATAAACAACTACCTTCCCTTTGCAATTGAAAAGACAAAGGAAGCAGGAGAATTTGTATCTGGATTTCAAGCTTGACAAAGAAGTAGCAGATGAGCAGTGGCTGGACAGATGTGAGATAAAAGGATGTTATAAATACTACTTTATAGAAATGTTAGCCGTAATGTGGATGTGAAA
Source organism: Balaeniceps rex (assembly GCA_013401315.1). Classification (NCBI taxonomy): domain Eukaryota; kingdom Metazoa; phylum Chordata; class Aves; order Pelecaniformes; family Balaenicipitidae; genus Balaeniceps; species Balaeniceps rex. The sequence continues at coordinate 58,649 of VYZW01003533.1, read as the reverse complement.
TATAAAATAGCATGGAGGAAGGTAGCGAAGAGCCTGTCAGGGCTCTAGTCAGAAGAGGGACATGGTAAGTGTAGGTACTTTTAAAAAAAAAATAACTTGGTAACAGTCTGGCAGCATTTTCTTGTGAGCAGTTCTGAGGTTTGTTTAAACTTTGTACCTGGACCCTGGTTACAGTGCCCTTCCCTGGGCTCCTCCTCGTTCTGAGCATGGGGTAGTTCTAGATTTTCCTCAGTGGCGCGTGATTTTCTTCTCTTTGTTCAAAAGCTCCTTTAACCTTTTGTTGGAGGAGAGGTTTGAGGTGGGAAGAGGGCTCCAACCAGGGATTTCAGTAAAGTACACATCAGAGTAGGACATGAGCCATGACTGCGGGTAAGTGACTCCTGCGCTGCCGTAATGAATAGATTGATAAACCTTTCGTTAGTCACAGCTTGGAAGTGCCAGTCAGAAAAGCTCACCGATGGCCTGGGTGACGAATGTTTCAGCTAAACACTGCCTCTGATCTCCTGCTGTTGGAAGGAGACTGGTTATCTGCTGGGGAATGCTAAGAAATACTCGCTTTTCACTCTTCATTTAATTAACTTTCGTCTACTTTAATATGAGCCACCTCGCAAAGTTGAGGAATATGGGATAGATGATGAAAAAGGGAAAGAAATAAGATTAATGACTTTCTGCCTGGCAGGTGAAGCTGATCATCTACTGGCTGTGACTCGCTACCTCTCGTTATTTAAAACCGCACGCTTGGGTACTTCTGGCGCTTGGCTTGCGGATGCTGTGGGAACTGAAATTGTGCTGAATAAGCACAATTAACCGTGAGAAAGCGTGCAGGTATGGTACTTACAGAGGGGCACAACTTTTCCTCTGCCACAGGTCCCAGTAAGATTGCTTTCAAGTAGTAGCACCACCACAATGTAAAAATGGTGTTTACTGATTTACAAAGCATAGTAGGTTCGCTTGGAATTGAAAAAAAAAATCAGTTCTTATTACACATTGGGTTTTTTTTTCCTGTTTGTATTTGATACTCACACTGCATGTTTTGGCCCTTGACTCTCTGGTGACAAGGGGAGGGAGATTTTTATGTCTGTCCTCGTTTTCACACAATCCCTAGATGACCTCCAGAGGTCCCTTCCAATCTCAACGATTCTGCGATTCCGTTCATTGCAATTACGATGCAGTGTCGTTGCCCGCACTGCAGTTCCTGGGTGGAGAAAGGACTTTTAGACACTTATGACAAAGTTTGGTTTGCTTTTTAAAGAAGGAAGGTACTGAAAAATCCCAATTAAGCTGGATTTGAGTGCGTTTCATTTAAGCAACGCTGTACTGCCCGTAGTCCAGAAATTACAACTGTGACAATCTGTTTCGAGTCACGTGTATTTTTAGAGAGTTCCAAATGTATACCTTTTAATTCAATTTATACACAAAGCAGAGCTTTATCGCTTTCAGGTGCAACACGGGACCTCCCAATCTTACATACATTCCACTAGCAATTGTGTCAACGACCTCCAGCTGCAGCGTTGCTGCCTGGCAGGAGCCCTCACCTGAGCCGGAGGCATAAAGCACCCCTACAGAAGCTGATGCTACTTAGCGCTCGTTTCTCCTTCTTGTCCTCCCCTGCAGGACATTGTAGTTGGGCAGCTACAAAGCAGGCTGCGAGTAGGTGGTGGGGCTGGGTGCAGGCACAACTCGTGTCCGTACAGCGTTAGTACTGATGCTCGTCCAAGCCGCTTCTGGTTTTTCCGCATCTACCCTGCAAAGCAGCCCGATACCGCGTGGACTCTTTCCTGCAGCTATGGAAGATTGGATTCAGAGGAATGAAAGGTACCTCCTTAACTATGTTCCTTAAAAATAGGAGCTGGGGACTACTGGTGTCTGTGCACTGGGAAATGGCAAAGTATTACAGCTTATTGTTTTAAGCAAGGCAGTTTGCATTTGGTCTTGCTTGGTGTCTACTTCAAAATCTCATTTCAGTTATGATTCCACTGGGTACTTCTGCGGATGGAAGAGAACAGGCACACCGAGAGCAGGCTGTGTGTTGTGTTCAAGCACGTACACAATAAATGCGTGCAAGCAGTTTTAAGGCATGAGCTTTGGATTCAGAAAGAGCAGCAGGGCATGGTGCAGGCTTTGAAAAAGGGACTCTGCTTTCACCCAAACTATGAAGGCAACAAAGATTTGTTGCTGATCCTAGCGCTGCTTTTCAGTGCTCGATACAATAGTTCTAAATTGTTAAATGCTATTATTTTGAAGCGGGGGGAAATACTATAGGTCAGAAAGAACAGTTGTAACAGACATCTTGGAAATAATTCTCTTGCCTCGGGTGCAGGGCTTGGACCAGGGACCTCCAGAGGTCCTTTGAAATTTAAATTCTGTGAAATAAATAAGCTAAGACTGATTCAACAAATAGGTCAGTTGAAAGTCAGATCACCACAGCACACCCAAAGATAACAGAAACTAATGGAGCAAAGCACAATTTCTAGTCTTGAGGAAAGAGTCCTCTTCAAGCTCAGAACTTGCAAGTACAAACCATTTGATATGTTAATGTAGATAAATTTAATCTGCAGTAAACACTTTTAAAATACCTTTAACTTTTTTACAGAAGTTAAGACTGGCAGCAGTGGCCCCCGTTGGTAGCACGCTCTTTTTTCCTCCTGTTAAAACCAGCCCAGGGGAATTAGTGCAGCCTGTCCGCACTCCATGGTGAGGAAGAAAGCATTTTCCATTTATTAGGAATAAAGCTCTGCTATCGGTAACTAAGGAACTCGGATTGCAGACTGGCAGGCACAAAGATCAGGATCTCTCTTTACATACTCCAAAGCAAGGGTGTTTTGGGTTCTCACAGCGATGGTGTGAAGGCTGTAGGCTGAAGCAGAGGCAATGTTAAGTATGTGCAGTCCCTCGTTTGCCTTGAGAACAGGGCAGGGATTTCGTGAACAGCGAAGGATCTCTGGGCATAACCTCGCAGTCGTGTAGAGGGGAAGTGAGCTCTGCTGTGAAGGAGCTACATTCCTTTCCTGTTAAGTCACTGTCACTTGCTCCCAAGAGATTTTTTTACAAGGCTGTTAGATCAAATCCCATGGAAAAGAAAGAACCCAAACTGCAACAGACAGCAGTTCTACATTACCCTTAACACAGGCAACGGTGACGCTGCTTTGGGAATAATTTCCGTGGCATCTAATCTTTAAGAATGGTAGCATAACAAATGAGACAGGATCTTCTACATACCTTTAAGAAAAAATATTTATTTATAAAAATACACTGGGATCAGTTTGAGAAGTGTGGCAATAAATACAGTTCAAGGAAGAAAAAGCATTTCTACATGGATATATTATGGCACAGTAAGAGGTAAATGCACCATCAATCATGGGACTTCTGTTGGCTCAAGACTTTGTACAAGCTCCCTTTTTAGTAAGACAACTATTTCTAAGTTTGGTCAGTGTTGATAATGGAATGAATACACAGGCACGAATGCACGCTTATGTCTAATGCAGGACTTACCATTAGCAAACAATACCTCGGAAACATAATCATGATATTTAAATCGCTAACGGGATGTCTTAGGTTTAATCGGCGGAGACCACATTTAACCTTTAAGCACGGAATTCTTTTATCTCATCTGGAAAACAGAAAAGCTGTAAATATGTAAAAATGAAGGCCTAATGTGGTATGTCAATACCTACTTAAGTAGAGATTGTGAAAATGCATAGCTCCTTATCAGACGACCTGGCTGTACAAGAGCACTCCCCCTTTCACAGTATTCCTTTTACTTCATATGCAGTTATTGTTTATGCTGTAGACTACAACTGTTACAGCACTAAAGGCAACTAGACAGGGAAAGGGCAGAGAAAGGAAAAAGGAATGTATGTAAGGCAATTATTTCTTTAGGTACATTAAGCATAGTGTGTAGGAAAGACAGGTAACAATTCCACAAGGCTAGTTTCGTTCTTACTGAATAAAATAATGGACTAATACTGAATTTTTTGATGCAAAGCTAATAATCAATGCCCTGGTCACTGTACTGACCATGGTAATCTCTTTGATAGTCATCTTGGTACTCTCCGTGATAGTCATCTGGGTATTCTGCCTGATAATCGCTATCGCTGATTTCTGACCCATTAGTTCCTGTTCCTTGGCTGCCGTTGTGAATGACGGGTTCTGTTGGCGCAGCACAGTACTTGGGGTCGTACACTTGTCGTCCAAGCCCATACACGCTCATTCCCTTCTGTGAAGCTACTTTGTTGGTACCCATTTGTAATGAAATCGTTGAGTTATCCACAGGTTGCAATATGTGCTTCTGATCGTAGATGTCTCTCCTGGTACCTGGTGCCAGCATACCAGCCTAATAAAACAGGATTGCAGAGGTTCAGTAAGAAGGTCAAGAGCTGCGATCGCTAGATTTATGATTACAACTAGTACGCCTTACTGGAAGTGCGAGAAAGGAGGAGGTAAAGCGTAACAAAACACAGCACAGCAGCACGTGTCCGCTAGTAGGCGAGTCACAGAACAAAGTCCTTGCAGAAAGGTCCAGTTTACTTCCCTCTTTGGAGAGAATACACCAAGCCTTTGGACTGAGGTAGTGCCCAGGAAGCAATGTCATTTTCCCTCTGCCTAGTTAGTACTTGAAACGAAGTTATGGTTTTCTTCTGGTCTAACACAGCCAGATGGAAATTCTAGAAGCACCAGGTCATTTTTATGCCTTAAGATACTCGGCACAGAACGTGCTGGGTAGCGATAAGAAATTTAAGTTCTTCCATCACTGCGTAAAAGCACGGCAGAACCGTACCCTCTCGCTGCTGCCAGGTAAGACTCTGCTACTGCACGCAACTCGCAGACCCTCCTACCCCACCGGGCTCTCCCAGGCCGAGAGCTGCGTCCCCTCCACCAGCGTCGCACGCCGTCCTGCTTACCTGGCTGGCTCCTTTGTTAGTGCCCATCTGTAGGCTAATTGTCGTCTGGTCAAACGGCTTATCGGTTTGCATTTTTGGATCGTAGAGGTGTCTTCTAGTGCCATAAGCAGTCATGCCTGCCTGACTGGCACACTTGTTGGTGCCCATCTTTATTGGGGAAGGAAGAGGTGGACAGAAAAAGCGATTTTTATTTGTACGGCAAGCGCAAAGGAAACAAATATGGTTGGTAACTGTGATGGCTGACAGAAAAAGTAATTACAGTGCGTGCTTTCCTCATGTAGCTTGACCGCTACCCGTAATAAATTACCCTTTCTCCATACTGAGCTTCAAAAGGAAAAATAAAGGCAACTGTCATCCTATGGCACTTCAGTGACTGGCATTTGCCCAACTGCACGTGCAGTTAGAATGGATGTACGCATCAAAGTGTAATAATTAACTTTTGCCCTGGACAGCAGTGATTCAATTACACTGCCACAACTTCGCCACCACAGGAATTTTAAGATTTTATGCCAGTTATTTTGGGTTTTATGACTACTAAGGAAAGTGGAGAGGGGGAAAAAAAAAAAGCTTCTACCGTATAAGGAGCTTTAGCTATCCAAAGACTCCTACTTTAAAACCACTTTAGGGGACAGAGATGATACTGCTAATATTAGCTGTTCCTCTCCTCCTTATCACTCTTACTGCAGATTTAAAACAAACAGAAAAACCTTCCAGGCAGTCACTCGAGCTGATAAAGCCAATCAACTGCTTTCAAGAATTAAAACCTCGTACCTCCTTCCATGATAATAATATATTGTAATTCTGCAGCTGTTTTTGCATAAACAATATATCAGTTAATCAAAACAAGAGAGTTGTTCTCAGATGTAACAGATTAACTGCAAACTTAAATCTCATACTTACCTGCAGGCCAATTACACTTTGACCAGCTTTTAGTTTTCCTGCGTCAAAACTTCGTGCTTGTTTCTCTGCATATTTGACACCAATATCAATTGTAGCGTGAAAACCTTTAGTTTTTGCCTGTTTAGGGAGAGGGAAAATAGAGCATTCAATGTTTGAAGTATATTTTCTACTACTGGAATGCTGGCTTTACGGCCCTGACCCTGGCCTCTCAAGCGATGCCACGAGCAGGTTTATCTCTTACGTGAAACTCTCCGTGTCAGGGGTGAGAGAAGGTAACGGTTCCCCATGCCACTTCAAGGTGGCACTCCAGAGCCACCCAAGCATCTGGTCAGAAGGATGTTCTGCAGGGATTAGTGTTCTCCTGTGAGCCTCCCCGGTTCTGTGCGTGCACGTGTAGCTCCAGAGCAAGGCCACCTGCAGTCAGGAATCCTAACTCTGAACTCCAAGCCTTCCCTGGAGGCATGAGGTAGGACACGGCCCTCTGAAGTGCAACCTCCGCAGTATCTCAGGCTCACAGCAGTATCTATCCCCTCCTGCCAGGCCATACGCCGTTTTCCGTGTTTACGTGAGCGGTAAGGGTGCATCTGGACCGGCATGTGGATTTGTGCCAATTCCAGGGGTACAAATACTTACCAGACCTGCTAGTGCCACTAGAGTAGTCTGTACTTGAGTCATATTTCCATTTTCAAAAAGATCATTTGCTTCAAAAATATCATGTGGCTTCATGCCGTAGACTTGGATGGCTTTGATAAAATTCCCAATGTTCTCCAGCTAAACGGAAACAAAAAAGCCAGTTTTCTGCTCAGTGTTTCAATTCAGAAACCAAGTCATTTTAAAGCTTTCTGGTGTTGGTTGGTGGGTTGGTTTGTTTTGGTTATTTTACGCAAGTTCTTTGCCTTGTACAAACTGGACAAAACAGTTGGCGTGGTTAAGAGTGACTGGTAGGAAGTTCAAGATTATTTTTCATTAGTTTTAATATTGACTTCAGAAATCAAAGGGTTTATCTAGCCTGGCATCTCTCAATCAGTGAGCATCATGTACTTTGTTAGAGGGGGCTTTGATGACAAAACTGCTTCAACTGTGTCCTTTCCAAGAGAAATCCTAATCCAAAACCTGCTTCAAAGTGGAAAATTTGACAGAGTGTCTGTGCTATTTGAATTCAGCAACTGATAATTTTGAGTAAGATAAGAACATAACTATGTGCAGAGTAAGAACATTTAACTTGGTTTGACGGTATTATCTTGCTCGCCTCCTGGGAAAAATTCAACTAAGCTTTTGGGGTTTATTAGCACTTTTTAGCAGTGTGTGCTGTAGAAATTGGAAAGTAAGATGGAGTACAAGGAGTAAGGACTGAATCTCATCTTTCCTTCTGAAGTCTTAAGAGGTATTAAGACTTTTTTAAAAACAAAAATCCTCCACCGTATGTAGAAGTGTTCAATGCCAATAAAAACAAGAGGCTGACATAGTATTAAGCTGGACCCAGCAACAGTAAAGGCGGTCAACTCTAACCAGCAACCCTTCCAATGCGCGTTGCCTTTGATGGTCCCTCGTGGGGCGGAAGTGCTAGATAGAGCACTCGTAAGAAATCAAATCTGGATATACTGAAATAAAGTACATACTGCAGTTTGCACCGTATTGTTTTCTGAGTTCTGTTACACAACCGTTTCTTCTGAGACTGTTCAGGTCCTTTCCCTCCCCATCCTCTCCAGCTGCTTTCGCAGGAGGACACTTCATACAGTGACCTCAAATGTCCGGGTACAGGCAAGCCGTTGACCTAACACCTTGCAGCACAGCCTGGATGGAAAACTCCAGTTGTGATTTATTAAAAAAGTTAACAGCTTTTTTTTTTTAGCTTGGAAAAAGGCCTTGCTATATGGCTCTACGTTCTTCTTCCATCTGAAATGTCACCTAAGAGCTAAAGCCCTACTGTTAAATATGTATACTCAACTGCCACTTATAAGCCACCCCAGCTATAGCCGCTTTCTGTTAAATGCTGTTCACGTACGCCGTCTCCTCAACTGTTGTGTACGTTATCACATACAAAACTTGGTGCTATTAAGATTTAAGGTGTACCATATTCACAGCAGATTTGTTAATACAGGACAAAAGAACTGTTTGGGGGTTGAAGGGGTTAGAGGTGTAGTTTTGGGGGGGTTTTTTGTTTTACCTGGTGCCAATTTAGTTTTGATTGATTAATTTTCTTCACTGATCCTGGCTGCAGCTTATTTATAAGCCTGGGGAGGTGAAAAAAAGGGAAATGCTTAAACAATAAATCTCATCCTTATACCATCTGTGCAGGCATTATATAATATTTTCACTCGTGCTTTATTAGTTGCATTCGTTTCATCAAAATGGTTAATCTTTTGGTTTATACAGAGTGCCTAGCTCAGATCTCAGGTCGACCAAGTCCAACAGACTGTAAGAAATCTGTGTGCCATTTGATTATTATAGAAAAGAGCTTCACCGTTAAATTTAGAAATACTCAGAAATCTTTGCTACAATATAAAGGAGATTTAAGGTTTCATTTCTTTCCGCAGTTTCAAAGAAGCTGTCTCCCACCCTACTGTCAGCTATCTTTGACTATTACAGTTGATGTGTTTGAAGGGTGTCTTCAGAAAGTCCCTCCTTAGTTCCTCAAAAGTGGAAAACTGCTAAAAATAAGGGTACTTAATAAATGCTTACTCGCATAAGATTATGCCATCTTTTAATCCCAGTTGAAAGTTTGCACCAATGCTCAGCCCTGTAACCTCTTCTATCCAGTTACGCAGATCTTCTTCTATCTGGGGGTCGTATTTCAGGGCAATCTGTAACACAAGCAGTTATAAAGTTACTTCACGAGAGAAAACTGCAACTCTTTCCACCCCCCAAATCCATTTCAAAGAGTATGCTATAGCATTTATCCAGTGATTTTAGTGCTGGATTTTAAACTGTATTTTGAATATCCGAGTACAGAAGTAAGTCTTTTATCCCTTTTACTGTAATGTTCACGGCTTTACTAAATGTTTACTTGGAAATAATGCTTTGAAGCGCTTAACAGTTCTTCCTGCTGTAAGAATTGCTGGAGCTTGTGAAGAGCCTTCTGAGAGCTGCAGAGGAATGATGGGCTTTTCGGAAAAAATATTCTACCCGACTTGTACTTTAGCAGGAGGTACAAAAGTGAAATAGTGTGTTATGAGCACAAGAATTCTGAATTGCCGTGCCATCAGGACTACTGCCCAGATGTAGATTTCTACACGGGAACTTTTATGCAGTAGGTTTGAAGTTATGCAGCCGAAGATTACGGTGGGTTTGCTTTTTTAGCTAGGCTGTGATTAAAGGCAATGATCTATTAAGTTTTCCCCTTGTTGCTACAACATGAAGAGTTATCTTGCGGGAGGTTGTGTGTGTGGCTCTTTTAAACTTGAGCTTTAGTATGCCTGCTATTTCTCTTTTCTTTGGCTTTGCTGGAAGACTCCGATGGAATAACCCGTGACCTCATGTCTTAATTGCAAAGTTACTGCACTGTTACTGTAGAGAGGGAAAACCTGCAACGGTCTTTGAAGTTAAAGGCATCAAACGGAGGCCCAGAGTTGTTACTAGCAAGGTGACTTAAAACTCCTTTTCCAGATGTTCAGACTCCGCTGCTCAGTGTGTCAGCTTATGCTTCAGTCACCAGCAATCAATCCAGGTGAATGCTTAAAACGGGTAAACTTCAACGATGCTGGCAGCTGACGGGGCCCACGCTCCGCTCCCTGCCCTTCGTTCCCCTCCCCTGAGAAGACAGCCGAAACCCGTTACTTTTGCAATACCTTTCATATTGGTGAGCTGGAGAAAAGGGATTATATCATTGAAAGCACTGCTACTTTTTCTGCAAACAAAACAAGTTATCTGAGCGCAAGATTTGATGGTGTAAAGAAACTCCACTAGCGCGGAGGTTGGCAACGCTTTTCTACCTTCATTAGAAGTTGTCCCGCACGGGTCAGTGAGCAAGACGGGGAACGAGGGAGCTACCGTGAGAAACCCAACAGGCAAGCACAGAACGTACTTGCGGTATTTCTAACTAATGGGAAATCAGTTCAGCTACTACCGGTTCCTAATTTCAAAATTCCTAACAAGAAACTCGTGTAAAGCCATAGCATTCAGATCAAAACATAAATTTCAGACTTTTTACGTACAGTCTTAGACTTCAGCCCGGAAAGGCCAGCTATTAGCAGCTATTTATCCTGCATGAGATTATAATTCCAACCTATCTGAATTACTTGGATAGAGGCAATTGCTATGTTTTGGCTAGCGTTAGTAATCCCCAACTCCAAACTGACCAAACGAAAAATTACAGTATTCTGTTCTCTATTTTTCTTGTAAAGGGAATGGAAAATTCCTGTTATCTCTGGCTTTACTTCAAAAACTTGTCTGAGTAATACTACTTTTCCTTAGTCTATTTGTAATAGTGGTGCTGTGGTGCCTTAGTTACAGAGCAGGACAACAGACTAACCCATTCTCTTATCCAGATCTTGATTAAAGTGTAAAATTTTGTGCAATATTCTGCATAAGATAACAAGTACTTCAGTGCTTAGACCAATGTCAGTCTAAAATAATCAAGCTAGCCCTTTTTTAATGAAGAAAAAAGGAAGAGAGCTCAGGTAGTACTGCCTAGTGTGAGGAAAATGTCATGGCTACTTTTTTTATTTGTTTGGTTTGGTTTTTTTAAATAGCACCTTTTGGATATTAGATAGCTACGATAGCAGACTAGAAAAGCTAGCTGAAGTTCACGTCTCCGTAGTGGAAGCTGCTGCAAAGCAGCGCAACCACATTCTTCGTTTACAGCGGTGGTAGTAACAGCAAAGGGTGGGTAGCCCCTTTTCTGGTGGGCTACCAGAAAGGTTAACATCTTGAAAATGGGGTATGAGGAAGCTGGTTATCATCTTTCTCCTTCCTCACCTGGTGATTAGCTCAGTCAAGTATTGGAACAGGCTGCCCAGAGAGGTGGTGGAGTCCCCATCCCTGGAGGTGTTCAAAAAACGTGTAGACGTGGCACTTTGGGACATGGTTTAGTAGGCATGGTGGTGTTGGGTTGACGGTTGGACTAGATGATCCTAGGGGTCTTTTCCAACCTTAATGATTCTATTCTATTTACAAACTACTTTTCATATGGCTATTTTTTATGTCCTACGGAAACAAGGTTTATGTGATCACAGCCTTAATTTGTCTCCCCCCGAACATTTGGCAGAACTCAACTAGCTTCTTCAAACTTATAGAAGAGCAGCAGTCTTGGACATGACTGAGTCAGTTATTTTGTGTGAAAGTATTTGTGCAAAGGAGAAAGATCCCAAAACGTCCCCAGAAGAATGAAACACAGCATTATACTCTTATTACACATTACAGAACCTACAGAGACCTTACAAAAGTGATCTTGTCCACAAAATCTTATGTGACGTGTAGAGATGAGACGCACAGTAGATATTTCTGTACACCAGTTCAAAAGAAGAACCAGGATTTGTAGAAAGGCCAGAACTTGGTACGTTCTGATATTCCAGTTAGAAGAGAGCAGGCAATCGGGGCCGGTCATTTGTACGTTGACAGTTCATGCTCTCTTAAAATCACCGTTCTAATGTGCATGTGGGTACAGAGAGGGGTTTAAGCTAATCTCCCCCACAATTCTTTAGTTAATTAGGGATGTAACAAACATTATGTTTTCTGAAAATTCAGGCAGCTTCTGTTTCAGTGTAGCTTAAAGAAATTGCTAAGTCATAGTTTGGCCGCCCTGCAGTTGGAATTGTCTGGAATACAATGGGAATTGTCTTTCTACAACTTCATTTAAGTACTCGTAAACAGACTTTTTTTTTTTAAAAGAGGAAATTAAGTCTGTGATCATGCCATCAAGCGACACATTTTAAAGATCAGACTCTATCTCCTCCCTCCCCATATTAAACAAAACAAACCAAAGAGTAAATATGGAAGCCAAGAAGAGTGAGAACCCTAAAGACTTCTGCAAGTGTAGCTATTTTAATCTTCCTTGGTAAGCATATAAAAGAAAAAAAAAATGGCAAAAATTTTCCTCATTTAATACTAAGTGCATTCCATATTTGAGATTACAACTGAGCTGAATATTAAATTCCTACCCCCATTGCTTGGGGTACTTAGAAGTAATCGGACGGAATTTTATCACTTCTCCTGAAAAATATTTACTTTATGTTGGAGTACTTTCACATGTGCTCAAATCTTGAGTTTTTCAAGAGGTTTTAAAGTGTCTTGAGGTATCACTACAGTGCTTATCTGGAGATAGGAAATAAAAAATGCTTATACATGTGAGGAAACCTGTCTTATTGCCACTAAAAGCATTACTGTTAAATCTGCCGATGTTCTGAATTGTCTTCGCTACTGTGCAGTTGGACTTATGTGTGGTGAAGTTTTTGGTTTGATTTTTGAAATGGTGGGAAACTAGGTTACAAAAAGTGAGGTGTGGTGATAGTTTCTTTGAAAAATAGGCTGGATCTCTCTGAAAAGCTAAAGACATGGAAACTTAAGAATCTGGTTTTAAACATGCGACGAGGAGGGGTTAAACAGGGAGAGCGACAGGTCAGGTACTGCCAGAAGCGAGGCGTTACGCTTACTCTGAATTCTTAGCTCTTTTACTCCCGATGGCACAACCAGAAGTTATGTAACGCTAAGTTAGTGAACGCTTCATATTTTCCATGCGTCTATCAGAGTTGTTCCAGTTTTTCCTTTGATTGCTATCTACGAGGGGAAGTTGGAAGCTCTGATAGAAATGAAAAAAAAAAAAAATTAATGGCTTTTTCCATTACTACTAATCAACATGCCAACATTTGATCCTTTTTAAGTACTGAACTTTCATGGAAGATACTTAAATCTTACAAGTCCGCAGCAAAAGAAAACAACATCTACTAAAGATGAAAGCAGTAGCTAAGCAGCTTCCTTCAAAGTATTCATCATCAGTGCCATGAAAAAAGCTACGGTTTCAGATCACTGTCGAAAAGATTCAATTGTAGCAATGGATATAAAGATTTTAGAAAAGTTTAGAACCAGATAGCAGGAAGCCAACTGTTAATTTCTTCACTTTGTTCTGACACAGCTTGGAAGATACATGAAGTTGTAAATGCTACGCTTTTTGTTGACGCTTCAGAGATACAGATTTAATAGTTAGAAATATCTTTGAAAGGAAACTAAAGTTTATACAAGTGGTCAAAATTATCGGTGATCTAAGGTCGTGGGAGGAAAAGAGTAGGTGTTACTTGCCTATTACAAGCTCTTGGCTGCTAGTAAAGTTCGTAATAGGAAGGAGTTGTCTTTGTATTCAGTACAGAAAAAGCTACACAAAATTTGATGATTAACCGAAAGGCAATCTTCTGAAAACTTTTAAGTGGAAATTTAATAGTACTACTGCAAGTAGTCTCCAGAAGACTGACAGTACGTATCGCCTTGCTGTTTTAAGTCACAAGTAAGAAGAAGCTGCAGAAAAATTAGGTTCATGTATTACTGTCCTTTTGGACAGGCTTCAAATTTGATAAAAAAAGAATAATTTGCCTACTCATTTTCAACTGCAACGGTATAAAATACCAACTTTAGTTAGTTACAACTCTGCCAAATAGTCCAGTTGTATCTGAAATTGTGAGGAAGGAGGCAGGAATCGGGAAAACTTCTCCATGCTTTAAGAGAACATTTTGAGCTTGAGACTCTCTAATACCAGTTAATGTCACATTAAATTTGGCTTTTTCCTGAGCTTCACACACATTCATGCAATTTTAACGTATTACTAAAGGACACAAATTTAAGTTTATCAGGCACTAAAACGTCGCAGATGCTTACGCTGCTCAACAGTGCCTGTCCTGTACAGCCAGGATAAAAGACCGCCTCAATGATGCAGAAGAAGCAGCAAAACCCAGTTATACCAGTATTTCAGCTAAAAATCTCTTTTTTTTCAGTACAGTAATCTTCTATTACAGATAAATTGAAGTAAACACTTCCTTTCTATTACCTAAAACTGATGCAGTTCAATTGTAGGGCTGGAGTTGTGTGGGCTTTGACTGGAAGGATGGAGGGGGTAGAACTTGGGGCACCAAGAGGTCAGTTCTTCCTCTTACTAAGTGATTCCTGTTTTAAATGCCAAGTTTCATCTTTGAATGTCCGACGCAGATAATAACTAGCAGGTGATGCGATATACATACATTTATGCCAACGTATGCCTAAGGCTAGAACCCTTGGGTTAAACTTGATTCCTCTGGCAGCTTCACACCCGATTCTCATATCTTGTTCTGTTCAGGTAGGACTCTCCCGTTTGGGACCTCTTACGGTGTAAAAACCCTCCCTCCATCTGTAGTACAAGAACAGCGGTCATCACTGTTTTTATCAAGTGTATGGATTCCTGGAAATGAATGAAGTTATGTTGGCCAACTCCGAGGGACGCAGGCAGACGGTTAAAGTTACTCGATGTGCCTGCAGCATGCTAAGTTTGAGTGATGATGTTAACCAGTATTTCACACCATAAATGATATCATACGGACTTCCAATTGTCCTTTTATGCTAATCTTTTCCAAATTACACAGTACACACTGTACACGAAGGGCTACATACATGCCAAATCTCCAGTTTAAGAGTTCAGCTGTCTATATTGCTGCTACTCTGGAAAAATACCGTAACAGTATCTCGAGAAAGAGTTTAAGCACGCTGCATAGCTTTTTACAAGTCACTGGGACTAACGAACAGAAAACTTAGTAAGGTAAAAAGCAGGTATAAAAGATGTAACTTTCAAAGTTACTCACTGTGTGTCACAACAGCTCGCAATTCTTAATTCTGATGAAACTTTTGACAAAAGCTTCAGGCTTTATGCCCTCGCAGGAGGGGTCAAATGTTCAACGTGCAGCGCGCTAAACGTAAAGTACTAGTAAGCATTTGAAGAAACTGCTCTCTGGTCAACAGTTTTAACAATAAAAGCATATGCGTGTCAAAGTGAGTGAACAGCTCTATCGCAGGAACTGTGTTTTGTCAACAAACCCCAAGATTTATATACGTATAAATGCACAGGAAAATAGGTTGTATGTTGCTGTTTTCCAAGGTAAATAAAGCACAGGCCATGTACAGAAAGAGAAATAGCCAGGACTCTACTCCGAGGTAGTATACGAAGAGGTTACACACATAGTTTTTCACCAAAGTGAATAGAAAAAATAAATAAAGCTCTAAGTTTTAGATGTTAATATCCTTCACAGGGAGAAATCTGGTGTGGCTCATATCCTTGCTTAAAGTGACACAAAATTACTAATTTTTCAGTCAAAAAAAAAAAAAAAGTCAAGTAGGGGAAGCTTTCTGGATTGCTAATAAGTATGGGAGCATAATCATCTCATGCTGAATTTAGTCCAGGTCTAGCCAGGAGTTTTAATTTTACTTTTACACATTTAGGTCATAAACTACTGAAAGCAAATAAAGATAACTAAATGAAAACTCCAGCTCTTAAGACCTAAAGTTGTACAGTTTAAATTTTAAGCAGCAATTTGTTCCTGTATCAACTTTTAAATTTTTATTAATTCGGAACGGAGCGAAACTGAATCCTTATGGTTTCAGTGATGCCAACAAACATCCTTTGCGTTGAAGTAAGTACTACCCTCAGGAGCGATTTGTCTTGCAGAGGCCAAAGCCACCAATGCTGATACTTCTTTATCATTTGCTTGGCACTAGTTTGCCATGAGATCTTTCTCCTCCCCTTTTTAAGGCTTTATGATGGTATGGGGAAAGATGAAAGCATAATTATCTCCCGGTATCAAGGCAGAAGCTCTCGGAAGCCCTTACCCCTCAGAAGCGGGAGTGAGGCAGACTACACGGCCAGTCCCAAATTATTCTCCAGAATTCCAGCTACTCGCACCCGAGCTGCCCCGTTCCGTTCCTCACCTGCTATTCCAGAACACGGTTCTGAATCTCGCATCTAAAATTCACACAGCAAAACGCCTGGGACAAAAAATTAAGAGCTTACTGGTTATGCAAATGACTAAAAAAAGGGCGCAGAACAGCAAGTGTTCTTCTCGTAAGCAGGAAGAAAGGTTTTCTAGATTTTTTTTTTTTTTTTTAATTATACAACTGAGTTAGAACTTTCTGGTTAAAATTCTATGGTGTGAATAGATTTCTGTACACATCTAATCTTCAGCTTCAGAGGTGCGGGAGCGTGATAAGGACATCATCGGCAGAACAGTTCTACTTGTCTGCCAACAGAGCGGTTATTTAGTCACAGAATAAATAAATAGCATACCCTTTAAGTTGAGCCGGAGAACCTAAGACAGTGGGGAAAATACAAGGTTTGAATTTTACTGAAAGTGGGTGAGAAGAGGGAGTGACAGTGTACCAAGGTTACTGTCAAGTGGAGCTTCTTGCTGTTTGAGCTACCAACCCAATGACCTGTCATCGTAAGGACAAATTAAAATTCCCTGTTAATTTCATGTATGTTGACCAGGACTGCCTGCAAAAGCAAATGTCAGAGGAGGCATATTTGTACAGGAGAAACCCAAAGGCAATGTAAAAATCCAGATGAAAAGCAAAGGGGAAAGTACTTCAAAAACTGAAAGCCACCATTAAGTACGCCCCGATATCTGAACATGTATTTTTTTTTTTTTCCCTGTCATTATGGACTGTTGTACAGAAAGGCAGAGAACGCACCGTGCTAACGCTAATATTGAAAGATCTCACTATGTCCCACTACGCTCCTCAGCACAGAAATTTTACAGCTGTATCCATTTTGCTTGATATTCAACAGTATTTCTTTGTTACGTGTAGTGTAATCGATAACTTGCCAACATCTCGCCATTTTCTCTGTAAATCAAAATTTAGGCTACAATCTTTAATGGAGGAATGGATAAGCATTAATCCAAAATTCCTGGCACTCTTCCCATAGGCACCAGTTTAAACTCTGTGAAGTAAGGGCAAGTCATGCCTCAAAGTTTCCAAGTCATCTTACAAGTAAGATACCTGTAGTCATGACGGCATTTGTTGCCAGATCAGCAGGCTGGAAGAACTAAGTGTTCTGCTCCTTGGCTTGTCCAGTATGATTTTGTGACAGCCCGCAAACTATTCAAGAAGCAACCACCACCATCTCTTCCCTCAGAGCGCGCTAACAACGCGGATGTACGCCTGCCCTTGGACTGAATACTGCTTCCCTCTCGTCCTCTGCAGCTGCACCACGCTCGCCCGTTCAAATCTGTTCTCGACAGTTTTTCTCACACATCTTGTTCTTATCGTTTCTTGCAATAGTCACACTTTTCTGGCTTACAACTCCAATTCTCCTTAGTCATCAGCTTCCACTTCCAACTGTAGCACCTTCTGGTCCTGCCACCATACGTTATACTTCTTGATATCGAGTCCCTTTGCACTGTATCTTGAGTCTGTATATTGCTGAACAGTTTAAATTTCTTGGCAGAACTTCTTTCAGTAATATTCACTACCTGTCATTTGAAATCACTGCTGTTTTCGTTTAAGAAAAGCTTTGGGATATGAAGTTTCTTCTCAGCTGAGACAGTGTTGATCCAACCCGGTGCACAAAAGCCTGTTATGCCCCGAGGAGAACAGATTCTCCGTGCTTTGAAACCCGTCCCTGCTACGACTGGCTTGAGCTCTGGTAGGACACAGCAAATCTGGGCAGGCTCCGACATCGCTCGCAGCGACGTCTTCTGAAACAACGTGCTAGGCGCTGCACTGAAAATATTGGTAACCTGCTGTACCGATGGACTTCAGTGATACCTAGGTTGCTATTGTTTTGTGGGTGGGGAAAAAAAATAATATAATCTAACAGAACACCTGGTGCATAAAGGGAAGAGAAGGCTGCGGGGAGACCTTAGTGCGGCCTTGCAGTGCTTCAAGGGGGCCTAGAGGAAAGATGGGGACAGGCTTTTTAGCAAGGCCTGTGGTGACAGGACAAGGGGTGATGGGTTTAAACTAAAGGAGGGGAGATTTAGGCTGGATAGAAGGAAGAAATTTTTTACCCTGAGGGTGGTGAAGCACTGGAAGGGGTTGCCCAGAGAGGGAGTGGAGGAGGCCCCATCCCTGGAAACATTCCAGGTGAGGTTGGACGGGGCTGTGAGCAACCTGATCTGGTTAAAGATGTCCCTGCTCACTGCAGGGGGGCTGGGCTGGATGGCCTCTAAAGGTCCCTTCCAACACAAAGCATTCCGTGATTCTAAAAAAAACCAAAAAAAAAAAAAATCTAAAAACAACCTAGTTTTCCTCGTAGTAACCCAGGAAGCATCTCCTGAGACAACTTCTGCCGTAACTTTGGTGGAACGGTAGTTCTCAAGGGCTAGACTGAGCCTGCAAACAGAAATAGTAACATCGACGATCACTGTATCTTTCTGAGAGTACTTTTCCAATCTATTACTACAGCAATCCAGGAAATTCTATATTCTTTCAAGTTTACTTATTTTTCTCCCCCACTAGAACAGCTTTTAAAATAAGACACGTTACAAGCAAACTGCATCGTGTTCCTCTGTAGCCCTTCCCCAAGGCCCAACTGTGTCGACAAGTCTTCCAGCTTCACCTTCCGAATAGGACCGCAAAATCTGATTATTTTAGTATGTCTCTCTCCACACGTTTTTTCTCTTCTCTTCAAACCCTCTTCACTTACCAACAACAGAGGGATTGTGTTTTACAGCAGCGAAGTGGCTAAATAGTAACTAATTAGTAACTAATTAGTAACATAACCTCTCAAAAAAGTTAGCTAAAGAAAACTGCGGTCTGTCGATGCAAGCTTTGCTAAATGTTTCTCAAAGTGCGCGTGCCCTCTGCCTCTCCAGCGAAGGCACAGTCCGTGCTGCGTTTTCTCAGTACCTTTTTCAAAGGTAAACCTCAAGACCCTACTGCGTTCGCACCTCTTTTGCCCCCACCCAACAAACTCAGACGCTTGACTGCTCGCTGCCACTTGTGATCCCAGGCAGAGGCTCGACTGAAAAATGAACCAGGTGACGCGGCAGGTCCCAAGGTAACGGGCATTTCCCAGTTACTAGTGCTCAGCGTTTCCCACCGACTGCTCTGATCGTATTTGGTCGCCTGTCAGCCTGCTCGGATTTATTTCCATGAACTCATGTTAGCTGAACCGGCTAATTAGGGTGCCTGATAAGTATTCATAAGGAAAATACAGATTTCTCTCATTCTTACCATCACTTCATCCTTGCACAAAATGATTCAAGCTGTGTTTTTTGTAATTTAGGTGAAAGACATGATTTCTTGAGAAGTTCCTTAGTCGGTCTCCCAAGTAACAAGTGATAGGACAAGAGGAAATGGCCTCAAGTTGTGCCAGGGGAGGTTTAGATTGGATATTAAGAAAAATTTCTTCACCACAAGGGTTGTCAAGCACTGGAACAGGCTGCCCAGGGAAGTGGTGGAGTCCCCATCCCTGGAGGTATTTAAAAGCCGGGCAGACGAGGCGCTTAGGGACATGGTTTAGTGGTGGACAGGTACGGCTGGACTCGATGATCTTAAAGGTCTTTTCCAACCAAATGATTCTACTAGATAGCAAAGTCTACCTAGATTCACCTTTCATACAGGTAGTAGATTAAAATCTCTGAATTCACACATAGCACATTTTTCTGGTTGAGGTAATTTTCCCCATATCCAGTTTTCTTAGCAGAAGCACAAGAAATGCAGATTTCACACCCTGAGCTTTAGAAGATCTTGCCTATCAGCTGCTTCACGTGGTTGCGTTGCTTTACCGCCACCCAAAAAATTGGAAGAATGAATTCAGCGCAAAGAATGAAACATAATAATCTGCTTCTGCTGCTCCCTGCCCTCCACCCCCTTTCCGGGCATATCTCTGACCGGTTAAACTTCAGTAGGTGATGCACAACGTTAATTATATTCCAGGGAACATCAAACAATATTTTTTATATTGGCCACCCAGGCAAGTTGTGCTTTAACACGGAAAAAGAGTTACAAGAAGAATATAGTCTACAATTAATGTGATATTTAAAAAAAGTGATGACCATAAACACATTAGAAAATGTTTACTTAATTTTGTAATAATATTCATCTTTAAAGGCCTACAATTGAAATTTAGAAGATTACTGAAGAAAGTCTAAGAAAAGTAAGACAGAGTATTTGAAATGTATATAGCTCCTATAGGCAGTTCTATATAAATCATAAAATCTGTACGGCAGACAGCTAGACAGATTTTTTTTTTTTTTAAAGCTTATGATTAGATGAACTTTTAGCTCCACTTTTTATTTAATGAAAATGTAGTTTATGTAAAAATCGAGCCATAACCGTGCTACACTGAAGTTTATCGTGAGTACCAAAGAAAGTACTACCGTCAGAGTAGGAAAGACAGCCAAAGTCCTAAGTGAGAGGTTCTGGTTAAACACCCTGTAGTAACTTCTAAACCAACATTTTTCAGCAATTAAGCAAGTGCAGGAAGAACGGTTAGCGCTGGCGGGGTGGGCAGGGGATGCACACAGACACTGCAGCCAGACCTCTGGATACCACGAGGTAAGTTGTAGTCCCGCTACGCTGCACACCTGAATTCACTGTATGTTTGAAACGCACAAGCAGCAGTGTGCACGGGTGATGCTGTACTATAAATGAAGTGCGAGAGAGGTCTCAATCCTCAGTTATTTAAGGTTCCATTATTCTTCTGTAGACCAAAATGCTCGGGTGCCCTGAACTCTAACTTTGTTAGTTATGTTTTGTTCCAGTTCTTTTCCGTCCGTTCAAAGGCCAGTTCTTTATCTCTCCTGTTTAATCTCACAGCTTTTTTGTTAATTCTTTTTACTAAAACCTGCTAGATTCTTTCAAACAGAAGTACCTTTCCATATCACAAACATTTTCATACTATCATTTATTAATGATAAAGGATGCTATCAAGACAGACCAGTAAAACAGCAATAGTCTTTATTTTCTTATAAAGTTATGTATACTTAGAATCACGGAATCATTAAGGTTGGAAAAGACCCCTAGGATCATCTCGTCCAACCGCTAACCCAGCACCACCATGCCTACTATACCATGTCCCAAAGTGCCACATCTACACGTTTTTTAAATCCCTCCAGGGATGGGGACTCCACCACTGCCCTGGGCAGCCTGTTCCAATGCTTGACAACCCTCTCCGTGAAGAAGTTTTTCCTAATATCCAATCTAAACCTCCCCTGGCACAACTTGAGGCCATTGCCTCTCGTCCTATCACTTGTTACTTGGGAGAACAGACCGACCCCCACCTCACCACAACCTCCTCTCAGGCAGTTGGGGCATGATTAATACAATGATGTCAGCAAGGTAAGGGGACAGCTTCTTGCAAAAATAAGCAAAGAACATTTAGTCTCAGAACACCAGATACGTGCCTGAACTACATATGCTTCATTGACTTAATTCTGTATTGACTTTCAGATAGAATATACAGCATGACTTCAAATCGATCCCATGCAGTGTTATAAAGTTAACCAAAGCAGCGGCAGCTCAGGCTGGTCGGGTGGTGGGAATTTCAACAGGAGCCACGGTACAGGTCCTGCTCCCGCGCATCCTTCTGCTCAGTGCATGCTGGCCTCAGCTCTCAGCTGCGCTCCGTCCATGCTCAGCACAGAAGGGAAATGTTCTGGGGGAGCCCCCGTTAGCAGCAGAGGTAGAGCTGGCTTTTGCCATGAACATGTGAATATTACCAAATCCCTTCCCAAATGCAGGTGTCTGTTACGCCTTATCTTTTGCTGGCAAGGCTTCTAGCATTTAGTCAGTTGATTAGGGACAACAAAAATTATTTTCAATTAAATTACTCTTACTCAAGCAAAACCAGGAATACTAAGCTAATGCTGTCTGTAAATAAGAGGCTGTAGTAGAAGTATCAACAGGAAAGCAATATAACAGTAGAGCTTTCTTAGCAGGAAAGCAAAGTAGGTTTTTATAATAGTAACGTCCGGTTTTACTCTGGGAACAGCCATGGTCCCAGGGTAGGCAGATTTGTTTAGAATCCACCTATAATTCAGCCAGCTAGGACTTGATGCAGTAGATCAGATCCCAGCTTTATGAAAGCATTTCAGAACAGCAAGGAAACTAAGGCAAGGAAGTGTAGGAATATTTAGGTTTTGCCCAAATCTAGGAGAAGACTTGGTGTTCAAGTCCTGCAGGGTGTACGCACAAGGCACGTACAGTTTCACTTCGCTATACCTCTTAAGGATTACCAAAAGGATGTCTGCCTAAAGTCAGTCCTCAAGAAAAATCCTGGTTTTGACCCCAGAAAACCAGGTCAAGACTTGGCAGGGCAGCAGCAAAGGCATCAAACTGTCAAGGTCCAGTTTCCAGGAGGGAGCGAGGCTCAGTGACCAGAGGCAGTTCAGGCTCGCAAGGCTCAAAGCTGGGGCTGGGAAAGGCAGTTTGGTGAGAGTCCAAGCAGGGCACCAGACCGTAGCTGTGACAGCAGCACTTCGTGCCTCGCCGTTAACAGTCTTCTCTCCTCTTACTGCCAGCTCCTCCAGCGTGACTAACGCCTGCAAGTCTTTGTAATTTATACATCCAGAATTATATCTGCTTCAGGTAAGAGATGGTTTTATATAAGCAACAAGAAGTTTAATTATGTCTCCCTTCCTAATATCTACTAAACTCCGCACTGGTTTAAGGAGGGGGGAAAAAAAGCGAGGGGGGGGAGTTTGTTGAGAGGTTTGGGTTTTTTAAAGAAAAAAAAAAAAAAACAAAAACATAGAACCACCCACCTGAAGAAAGCCAAAACTGTTTTTGAGAAAACCACTGTAATTCAATCCCACCAAACAGAAACAACAGCATAAGTTACTCTGAGGCATTACTGCAAACCCCAAAATATTTACCCAAAAGAGAGCATTTGCTGCTGAACACAGCTCTACAAGTTAACAGTTGTTTAGAATCAGATACTTACAAAAAGCATTTTTAAGCAAAAGAGTCCCTCTTAAAGAAAAAAAGAAGGATTTTCACATGATCTCACTTAGAAAAAATCTGTTTCAAATTGCCCTACGTGTCCTGGCCTCAAGCCCGTTTTTACTGAAGGCCTTTCCTGTACAGTTCCATAGGGGATGGGAATCTCTACAAAGTTTGCCTTAAAAGGATGTGTCAGATGCACAGTGTATACGGTGTTACGTAGCTACAGAAGCTAACAATTCTGAGTACAGAGAAGTTTCTATCCTTTATTCTCCAAGGCAAATTATAAATTATTCGGAGGCAAGAAAAAGCCTCCAAATTAATGTTCTTACCAAAAAAAAAAGCCGAGGTGAGGGGGAAAAAAAAAATCACTGACATGCCATTATCCCAAAACAATGCGTGCACCCATCCGTCTTTTAAGGGTATTGACTCAGCAACAGGAATATCATAGGTATTTTTCTCTAAATTTTGAACTAAGTCTAACTCTGAAACCACACAAAAAGCACATTCATCTGTACGTTTTAAACAAGCAAGCAATACTGTAATGCAAATTAAACAACTTCTTTTCTGAGACTACTAATCCCACTTAATCGTCCTGACTCTGCCAAACTCAATTTGCTTTCTTCAGAGGTGTTCTGGCCATAGGAGGTATATGTGAGCTTGCACGTAAAGGATGCAAGACTTGATACTTATCCCACACCCTTAAACATTAACGTCAGCAAGTTTTATGTTTTTCTATCACCAGTAAAATTTTACTAGAAGTTTATTAATCCACCAGAAACAAGGACACTATAATACTTTTTATAAATTCACAGAAAACACTTTCAATTTGAAAGTGCAGACAGTGTTGTTCCTGAGGTTAAACATAACAAAAGCTTACAGCAAACATCCTCACTCAATTTATTTGGGCACCGTGCTTTGCTCACGGCTGCCCTGGCAGTTTCTGTCTGTGCTGTCCTCATGCACGCACAGGAGCAGACTGGTCTAGTGCTCCACCTCTGCTTTGATGTTCACGAGGCAGCGGTAGCTAATCCCGGCTACGCCACGCCATTCATCACCTTCCTCCTAGAAAAAATGGTGTAAGCCAAGAGACAGAACTGGAAATGACATCCCTCACACAGGGCTTAACGCGGGGCAGCGATACGTGGCTCACACTGTGCAGCGTTCCAAGTGACAGCTTTAAGAAATGTGAGGACTCCAAAAGACAACTGTCAACAACATGTCAAGGTTTAGTGGGGATTTAAACCATTGAGGAAAAAGACATTAACTCCTGCGGCAGTGGCTTACAGCAACGACTGCCAGATGTCACTAGGGTAGCCACTTCCACAGCTTTGTTTCATTTCACCTACCTGGGGGCTACCGAACAATGAAGCTGGACATCGGGTACGTGCCTGCCTCGCGAGGGCTGTGCAAGGGCTCCCGAAGGCACGTCTCCTTGTTTGTGGGCTTGGGCGAGTGCACAGAACGGGCAACGCTTGGCTGACAAACGCGGGAGGCTTTAAGCAGATGGCAGGGGCGTTGACATCCACGTTGCTGGCAAGGGAGGTGTTTCCATGACAAATTACTTGCTTCTGCTTATCAAAGAGGGAGATGTATCATAGGTATGAACTGTCAACTCAATGCTACGTAGGTTGCACCACTATCAGTTTGTACCCGTTAGCAGGTCTACTTATTACTGCTGTAGTATTAATACTTCCATTGAAGTAGCCACAGGATTGGAAACCTATACTTGAAACACGCTCAAGAGAGCAGACCTGTCCTGAGACGGTAACAGTGAAAGAGAAAAATGGATTAGACACATCGAGATAGAGCAGACACGCTGAGGTAGACAGTAAAGGATGAAGTGAATGGAGACGCTGCAGTTAAGATTCTCCACTGCTGCAATACCTTCCTCCTCTAAAAAAAAAAATCTAATCAAAACATGTAGCTATTGATTAGGGCTACTGCGTTAATGGCACTTCTCAATCAATGTGAGAACTCTTCACACATGGGATCTTACACTAGGAGAATACAAATTAATAGGTTACTACAGCTAGTGTTTCACTGGGTTTCTTTAAAAAAGATTCTCTGCAAAGTTTCCAGCAAAAGGCTAAACTCAGGATTCAGCAATTGAGGTGGCAAACACGTTCTCAGGAGAATAAGAGGCTTCTGCCCAGAACAGGAACACCGCATGATTTGGAAGTGGAGAGAAGCGTACAGCAGGACCATCTTCTAGGAGGTGTTGTTGAACCCAAGTTCCTGACATTTAGCATTGTCAGTCAAGGTAAAACTAAGCATCAGAAAAAAGTAACCAGCATGGCTATTTTAAGTAAGTTGGAGAATTCTCATCATTTGGTTGCTGATACATTAAAAAAAAAAAGCACCTTAAGACTAACTGACAAAATACAAGTCTTCGTTGTTTATATCACTAATGTGTTTTAAGTGATACACGTAGTTCTTGTGCCAAACGTTGACTGACTGTAAGTTTAGCTATGGAATTACTCCACTGTCATATTTATGTTTTGTGGGCAGTTTTGCTGTTGAGTCAGTTATCAAAACTGTACAATTAAGTACCATTCTCTTACGTTGAGTGCATTCTGTGCATCTAGTTGATAGACTTCTCGACTAAACCTGTAGCAGAAGTTTTCCATCAGCATTTCATTCATCTCTGTGTATTACAATTATAAAGGAGGTTTGGGAACAGCTATTAAAAAAAATAGAATGCTTGAAGATTAACACACCGAGAGATTTCTGGAAGACAATAAATATAACAGACAAAGTTATAAAGTTGTTCATTTGAACTGCTGATCTGTTACTAAAGCCTGGATCCAGCTGGAAAAAATTTCACAGTTCTTTGGAAAAAATACAGAAATTGGACACGAAGAGAAAAGTTTCAGTGCTATGCACATTGAAACTGAAATTTAGCTAGTAAACGTCAACTTCAAGAGCTATGATCAACTATCAGAAATCATAAGTTAATTGGAGCAAACTGAAGTTCAATGCTTGATCTTGTAAAACCCTTCTGCTACTCCCTCTGAAATTTCGTTTGTAAAAATCTCGGTGGATATATTTCTATTATAGTATTTCTGACAGTTAGAATCCAAATATTGGATTTTTAATTTATTCTCCATGCAACAAACTTAAGATTTGTATCATGGAAAAGGTCACGCAAGCTGACTTTATTTTAAACTAAACACCTGAATTTAATTTAAAACTTGTAAATTAAAGATGTTTCCTCTTAAAAAGCTATATAGACTTCAACGAACAAGACAAGTGGGAATGCAGGAACCCTACGCTGTCTGTTACCGTCACAGAAGATACCCACCTGTGCTCTCAAAGCAGAAGTTCTCCTTGCCTTTATCCAATACAGTCTTCGTTTTTATTACATCCTTTTAGACAACATTAACAGAAATGCTTTATCACCAGCAAACGTTCTTGCGTAAGGGTCAAAAAATTCAGCGAAAATAGTCTACAGAAGTGTGGAAGGGTAAAGCAAGTACATAGCAGGAACAGTTACACTTGAAGAAGGAAAAGGGTGTTATTACTGTTTTGAAAGGAGGGGTGAGAAAGAAGGCCTAACAGTCTGACTACAGGCAGCCAAAACTTAATCTAGCTATTAAATCACTAATTAAAAAATCTGAGAGTTAATGATTCGAATCTGGTTCCTAGTTAAAAAACATTCATCAAAGGGTAATTTCTGGACAAAGGAATTAAATCTGTTTATTTGGCCTGTAGCAAGTGAAATACGGCGCAAGAATTTTCTCCTCAGCAGTTTCAGGAGGAACACAATAACCATACCTAGGACTGGTTGGTATTAATCACCACAGATTTCATTTCTTTTTCATTAATTCGTATTTGCCCTGGAGAAGGAAAGCAGGAAGCCCTACTGACCTCCTGCACACTTGCAAAATAGGAGGTATTTTGTTTACAGGCTTCATTTGTCTACCAGCCTCCAGTCTAAAATGTTTGTTTCCCGTCCTTTCCCATATCACTAGCGCTTGACCTTTCAGGCTGGCAGCTGCGGGGACAGACTAACTCACCTCAGTTACTTTGCTGTCTTTAAAAAGTTTGGAAAATGGTACTGACCGGTGCCGGCTTCCTAAGGGAGGGACGGCTTGGAAGAAAGGTCAGGGACCGCAGTCAAGACACAGGATAACCAAACGCTATGCGAAGTTTAACCCCCCGTACAGACCATATTTCTCCCCATCCTTCCTTTCACGTGGAGATGAAACTGGCAGCGTACCAAACATAAGAGGGGGGAGAAGATAAACGCCTGCCCGATACAAATACCATTTCCATGGGAAGGGTGGAGTCACTAGGAAGCAGCTGAATGAACTGGAACCTCTCCTCCTCCTGCCTGCCGTTCCTGTCTCGCTGCATAAGGTGTGGAGCAAACAACGGAGCAAAAGCTGCTGCTAATTTCTTACCTACCTCAGTTGTAAATCAGAGACGGATATAACATTAGTTTGTAGCTTTATGTAATTGCATCACCATGTCGAGCTATGCTAGCCTCATGGAAACTCTCCCATTGCTTCAGAAGAAAATTATTTATTGCCTGCAGAAGAAACTATCCATTTCAAGCAGCTTAAAGGGCTCCTCACTGAATATTTGTTTTGGATCAAGTATCTTCTGTGATCTCAAGTAAACAAGGAATCAGCTTCAAAGGGATTACACCAGTCTGACTACCTACACGTTTCTCATGCAGGCAAGTTTCCTTACGGCTGGCAACCAGTACACAAATTCCATCCTTTCTTTGTAGGAAGGAGGAAAAGAGATCCATAACAGGGACCAGACACCTTATCGGTGTGAACTAAGGTAAAGAGCAAAACAAGAGAAGGGTGGAGCCTCAGAAGGACAAAACAGACAGACAAGAAAAAAAAAAAAAAAAAGCCCTAGACACCAAACTATGCAAGTATTTTAAGCTTTGAGACAGAATCTTGAACATCAATTAAACAAAATTCTTATAAAGCATCAGGACATGTTATATTCATCTATTCAAATACCACAGCAAACAAAAGGTCTCTCTGAACACGAATACAATGCCAAATGAGAAAATAAAGAATAGAAACCAAAACCAAGAGACTTTTCTGCCCAGCACAGCTGGACCCTCAGGCAGCATAGCTATCAACACGTCTGTTTTCTGCAGAAAAACACTGCTTGGGGATTAGCACTGAAAATTAAAAACAAGGGCATCTGACATTCACCATCACTCAAGCAGGGAGGTACCACAGCTACTTACAAACGTTACACCACCACCACATTAAAAAAGCAACAAACCCTTAACACAATAGTTTGCACGAAGGTCAGTGTTTTAGAAAGCGTGATTAAGATCAGTACCAAAAAATGGTCCACCGAGAGCTGGAAACTAGATGTTGTTCTTCAAATCGTTATGAGACAGAAGGATCTGGAAAAAGGAATTGCTGATCTCTACAGGGACATTATTCTTTGATCCTCTTGAATTATACAGAGATACAGACGCTTATCTACTGCACGGACCCACGCAAGATACTCGATAGGAGGTACGCAATATATCTGTCTATAACATAACTGCTTTGAAATTTGATCTCTTACAGTAAGAGCAACACTCTCAAAGTTCAAAGCTGTTATCTTTCGCTGGAGTTTTTGGGGTTTTTTGTTGTTGTTGTTCGTTTTGGTTTTGGTTTTTTTTTTTTTTTTTTTTAAAGGAGATTAGTTCATTTGTGTTTGGCGCATGGGAATAATTTTTTATGGCACTGCTGCATTGACATTTCCAAGGACTGCAGCACAAGCCCGCACACAAGTAAACTGAAGCTGCCATGGCTCATCCGTCCCTCCGCGATATTTGCATTGAAGAAAGCAGAGAAAGTGAGTGAAATAACAGACACTCAGCAAGACAGAGCAGAAGGCCCTTTGCATACAGGCGTGACATACACCAGTTTCAAACCCTGTTAATGCACGGGCTTGGAACAGTTCCTCTCGGGAGCCCCTAAGGAAGCTGATGACAATAAGAAACTGAAAGAAAGAACAAAGAACTTCTTCCCGTCTTGTCCCCATAAAGGGATCACTGTTAAGCCTATATGATTCTATCAATATTTTTTTCAAGTAGAAGAACGTTTACTTTCTTCCTAATTCACATGCAATAATACACAACAGATGTTTTATAGTCTTTTTTTAGACTGTAATGGTGTAGATAAATCACTAAGTTTATAAATCACTAAGTTTAGACGTTCGGTTACATGATTTCATCAAACTTTGCAGCAGAACCCCACAATCATCCTGAGAAAGCCAGTGGGGGGCGGGGGGGGGAAAGTCTACTTTGTAAAGTTTCCAACATACTAACTTAAGACTTTCTGCATAAGTTACATAAAACGTTTAAAGCAAACTGCTTTCCTCCCTCCTCCCCTTTCTACTCGGCCACGAGTAAAACAGGATTTGGGGATTTGCTGACGCCTGAAAGCAGACATGTGCGTGAAATAACCAGTTATTAGATACCACGTTTAGAATTTAAGCGTGGCAATAAAGACGCAGAGCACCGACTCATCCCTAGCTGTTTACCGGTGTAATTTTGACTGCGAGGGTTTTTCCTCTTCCCAGGTAATCGCTCGGCGCAAGGTGACAGCCTGCGTAACGGGGCACTAACACAAGCACCTTTGTTCCGC
Organism: Balaeniceps rex; assembly: GCA_013401315.1. Classification (NCBI taxonomy): domain Eukaryota; kingdom Metazoa; phylum Chordata; class Aves; order Pelecaniformes; family Balaenicipitidae; genus Balaeniceps; species Balaeniceps rex. The sequence continues at coordinate 29,398 of VYZW01003533.1, read as the reverse complement.
AGAATATGAGAAAGAGCAAGGACAGGTCAGAGCAACTCCGTGAAACGACGCACAAAAGGCGCACGCCTCGCCGGCTGCAAAGGCGAGGCTGCTGTCAGCCCTGGCTCCTTTTTTGGGGGGGTTGGGGTATTTTTTTGCTGTTTTAAAGCCAAGCACCGTGTGCCGTGACGAGCCCCCACCGCAGCAGCGACGGACGGACGGACGGACGGTCTCCCCACCGGAGGGGCACCCGGCACGGAGCTCTGGAAATGCCCCGCCGGGCCGGGGACCCCCGAGGCGCGAGCCCAGCGCCCCCGCGCGCGCGCCTTTGTGCGCCCCCGCCGGGCGGGGCG